>VYZQ01054156.1:101238-131369 GCA_013400655.1 Mystacornis crossleyi | reverse complement strand
GGGGGCGGGCCCGGCGCTGAGTCACCGCCGCGGCCGCCCCGCCGCCTCCTTTGTTGTCAGGCGTGGAAAAATCCGAGGTGGCTGGGATGGCTGGGGGGAAATCCCGAGGGAAACGGGGAAAAACGAGGCCTGTGTGACGGCCTGGGCCGGGCTCGGCGGGCTCACCGCCATCCCGCCCCGGCGGGGACTGCACGCGTGGGCCAGCCACGGGTGAGTCTCAAACTCCAACCGGGTCCCCTGAGTGGCCCCGCTCACCTGCAGGAGCCACCTCTCTCTCCATGAAAGAAAATCTCCCAGCTGTGCCTGCCTTTAACTTTCCCGAATGGTTCCTCCCCGTGTCCCGGAGACCTGTCGCTGTGGATATTCCCACTTAATTCTGTCGAAATTAAGATCCCCATCCAAGTCAGAGGCCAAGTGCCAAAAACGTGTCAGCCAGCCAAAACGTGTTCAGTGCAGGCAAAATCTGTCTCCGAGTGAGCACTAGACGATGCGGACATGAACGAGAACCTGGGACACGGCATAGTGTGCACAGACTTTGGGAATGAACCCAAACAAAGACATTTGGGAATGAAATGTGTGTTTACACACTGGGGTACACACTGGGATTAAATAGATTTCTTTTGTATATTTATCACTGGGATTATTTTGCGTTTCTTCAAAACAGATGACGTGAATCACAGCACAGCGGCTTGAGTCATCTGAGGGATGGAAAGCTTCAGCCTGATCTGGGGAGCTCAGTAATTTGAGGAGCTGAGCATTCGGCGTCCCCTGGGCTGCGAAGACGGACCCTTCCCCGGCAAAACTCCCAGCCTCCGAAGTCCCAGCAGGAAGAATGTTGGGTGCTCAGTAGATGGTGCTATTTCCACCGAATTTATCCTAAATAACCCACTGCCCCAGGATGGGAAGGGCAGCGAGTGAGTTGGGAGAAACACGTTTTCTGTGAGGCAGGGCTGGAATCCGCAGTGCTGGTATGTACCAAAAGACTGTTCAAGTCTTTGTGTGCAGCTGTTCTTCCGCTAGGAATAAACGGCAGCCGCGGTGAAACCTAGGAAATAGATGAATTCCAGGGCACCAGTGGCTATTGTCACATCTGGTTCAATTCAAGCCTGCTGCCAAGCACCAACATACACAATCAGAGCTGTCCTGTGAACAGATGAAATGTTAAAAAATACTCAATGCTCCTCCAAAAGTCTCTTGTGACATGCCAAGTTGGACAGCCATTTGTGTTGTCCACGTTCACAGCGTCAGCCCTGGCAATGGGCAGCCTCATTCCCCAGCACTCTTTCCTTTACAGGAGTGTTGTGGTATATAGTTGTTCTGTATGTGGTGCTCATGGACACTGTATGGAGAAAAACCTCATAAAAATTGATTTTTTGTCTAAATAAATATGGTAAAATGATGTGCCTGGATGAATGAGGCAGTATAAATATTGATTAGTTCCCTGGTCTGTGAGCAACCCTCCATCTGAAGCATGGGAGGGGAAAATAGCTTATGGCCAGAAAATTGCAAACAGCAACGACATAAAACTAACTGCAAGGCCAGCAGAATGCTGGATTTCCCTATCTTTTGCATTCTTGACCTTACAGACCTCTCCACATCATTGCTGTATGCAAGCATTAACCATTTGTATTCTAAAAGACACTTTGTAGTAGCCTGATCAAGTTTTTATTTCTGTTGCCTTAGACACTGCACAGGCAGTTGACCCTGCTCCGACACTTTACATCAGTCTTTCCCGAACCTTCCTTGGTTCAGACAGATATTTTGTTGAGATATGTATGGTCTTCCCAGCAGATCCTACAAATCCACACCTTTAAATGGAATGTAACACTTTTCTGAAGCAAAATTACAAAAAACTCTGGGTCTCTTGCCATGGCTTGTCAAAGGAGCACAGGCACTTTTCATGGTGTTTTGTTCCAGAGTTACATTCAGCTTAAGTGTGTAGTTATGCAGCATCGTTGGCAGGTGCAGATTTAGCAAAGTCCACATACAGGGAGAATTCTCTCGTGCTTTGTGAAATTACTGTAATGCTGTGCAACCCCAAAGCTACCATGGCTGTATCCAGACCTGAAAAATACTGCTGGACATAATTGAGAAAGGGGATGATTTGTGAAGGGCAGAAAGCTGAAAGGACTCACCAAGGACACACCTAAGACCAGCAATGGCTGAGATCAACCTGTTATCCTGTTGTCTTAATTCCTCACTCAGTGCCTCATAAAAGACAGTGGTCAAATGATTGCTCTGAGTCAAACATCTCATGAGCAGTTTAAGGTATAACTTAAGCCATCACATTGCCTGGTTTTGGTGCAACAGCTGCCTGGTACCTCAGACCCCTGGCAGGGGAATGAGTCAGTCCAGCTCAGCTGCAGCCCCTAAGAGAAACACGAGTGGTCAACATTGTCTCCCATCTGTGAGCCACTCAGATTCCTGGAATTCCTATTCCTTCTTTAAGCACATCGTATGTGCCTCTTGCCTTTTGATCACATGAAAATTACAGTCCGTGGCTCATGTGAGGAAGAAATTTGGCCACAACTGCATTTTAGTCATGACAAGCCTTCTCTCCCCAGCACTGTGGGTACTGAAACTCTGGAAAGCACTCGAAAAAGCCTCAGGGATCTTTCTAGATGAAAAGCAATATATACATGTAAAACATTACCATTTTATTTTAAATGAAAAGCAGTGTATTGGAATAAAAAAAAATAATAAACTGGCTGCACTTTGAACAGAATGATTCACTGGAAATACTTAACATGGAAAAATTCCCTTCTTATTAATATTATAGCCAAAAGTGCATAGACATTCTATCATATGATTGTCACGGGACATATGTAGTATGTACTTTGGCATTTTGGTATCTCATGAATCAAGTATTCTGTATTTTAATTGCCTGTTGCTGTTTGTATTTCTTTTTAGTCAAACTGCAGAATTAAAAGCAAAATCATCCTTTAATTTAAATCCCTCTTTGTGAGGCAGGGAATTGCATTTTATGCTGTGCCTTCACCATACCTGGCCTTTGAGTGCTACCACATTATAACCTTAATAGTAAGAACAATTTTACTGTAGCAGAAACAGTGGAGTATTTTACAGGGGCAGACACAAGTGGAGTCAGCTGCTGTGGGATTCCCCTTGCTTAGTTTTAGCTGTCTGCAAGTAGACGTCTCATCTAAGCAGGTCACGAAGGCTGGGTTAGATGCAGGTACCCTCAGAGAGATTTGTGCCTCCTACCCCAAACGCCTGTATTAGAACTGGATTAATTGCTTTGGAAGTGCTTCTGCTGGTTGTACAAGGCAGCACCTGACCAGCTTCAGCTAGACGCCTTCCTCGGAATTTCTTTGGCTTTGTGTGATTCCTTCACCCAGGGTGGCAAAATGCCTCCCCATTGCCTGCTCCCCTTTGCAAACAGGAGTTGAGTGCTGCCTGTACACCAGGATTTTTATTCCGTATAATGTGGGGAAGCACTGACTTGAATCACAGGAGACTGTGGTTTTCTTTATTCCCCTGTAGCCATTTAAAATGTAATTTTTTTCCTAGATTTTTAATTTAATAGAATTAAATCAACTGGAATGCAGGTTGCTATGAATGTTTTTCCATACCATAATTCTGCAGAAACATCAGTTAAGTATTTGAAGAAACATCTGCTATGCACATAGGTGTATGAATATATATATATAGGAGCTGAACAATACGACTTTGGAGCTTGCAGGGTTTTCTTTACACAAAGCCAGGGGTATAAAAGGGATTTCCTCCAAGTTTTCCTGTGTATTAATAATGAAGATCAGGATGCCACCTTTGCTTCCTCCCCTTCTGAGCATACAGTGGAAGGAAATGGTTCTGGATCGAATCACAAAGAGCAGTGGAAAAAAACAGACTACACTCCACGCTGGCACTCAGAAGTTTAATTATCCAGCATGCTGCATCTTTATGGAAGAAGTAGACAGATAAATCCCATATGTTAATAGTTGGCCCCCTGTGGCTGACCTTTGGCTCAAATATTCTGTATTGTGATTAATGTCACACAGTTGGATCCAAAACATGCTCGTTCCCCAGGCTGCAGAAAAAAAGGGGATTTAATTTACCTTCCAACAGCAGAGTTTCATTTGATCACTCTTTTGGAGACTGATTTTATCCCTGCCTGTAGTCTGGCCTCTGAAGAGCTGTTCTGCACTCCCTCTGTTAGGACTTAAGACCCAGCTTCTCATATTGCCTCCACTACTGACTCACTGGGCAACCTAAAGAAAGTCATCTTGCCTCAGGGTCTGGTCTAGCAGAACAGAAGATAACTGTGACTTCCTTGCTGACACAGTTTGAACTTGCAGATGGAAGACACTAAGCAAGGTTCATCACCAGACAAAATTAGGTATTGACCTCTAGAATCTCAAGGTCTCACAAGATTGGGTCAGAAAACTATAGATATGCTTGGATTGTGGTTTTCTGGCCACCTTCTCCCTTAATCTTGCCATTTTTCTGTGCCACTGTTTGCCTTCTCATGTCATTATAGTGATCTGACATTATTCCAGTAACACAAGCTGTAGCCCTGGCGCTGGAATTGGCAAACTGGCACCAAGATCTCTGAGCCTGTGTCAGTTTGATCCTGAAGGACACAGGATCTGTGGAAAGGATACACACCCTATGTATAATACAGATACACAGTGCCTAGCATTCCATAGCACTTTTCTGGGGAAATCAGATCCTCAAACATACATTTACAGGTGGGCTCAGGGTTGTAGTGCAGAACATTTTAACAGACTCAACAAAGTGTCACTGGCATCCTCTGTACGGTCAAAGCCTTGAGGTGATGCAAGTAATGACAGTAGAGTTCCTCGCCATTGGACTTCTCCAGAGCGAGGTCTGACACAGAAAGACTCATTCAGCTAATTAAGCCATTGCTAAAATTGCCACAGCCCTCAGGTTAGTTTAGACTGAGCTTGTATTTCTGCCTGCCTCTTAGATGAGATGAAGCAACAAAGCCTGATGAAGGCTCCTGCTCCTGTGGAGATCATGAGGAATTTTTCTTCAGCTGGGCCTGAAAAGATATGCCCAGCTGTCTTCCCAGGGAAGACACAGGAAGATCTGTGAAAATACATCTGTAACAGCTGGGGACCCAGAAAAATGTGAGACAAAGACTCTGAGGAGGTCTGTCCCCACCTCCAGCCAGGACACATCTGGACTGTTGTGTAGGCTGGGCAAATTTTTCCATTCCCAAGCTGGTTTATTTACCCAGGATGGCAAGCTGTGAGAAGACTGTACTCGGAGTGGCCCTACAGCAATGGGAGCAGACAATCTCATATTTCCCACTACAAGAAATAATCAAATTCTCTTTCCTCCATGAAAGGAAAGATGGGCAGATATTCTCTGCGCTCTAAACCATAAAGTACATGCAAATTGCAAGGGACAAGTAGCTTTATTTCTGTCTTTTGGGCAGTAATGGTTGCACTCTGGAGACTTTCAATGGGCCACGTACACATTTGCAGAAGATCATGCACATGGATCAAGACTCTACAGCATCTTCCATCACAGGATCTCAAAGTGCTGGTTAAACCTAACAACTTGTCCTGGTTTTGGCTGGGATAGAGTTAATTTTCCTCCTAGTAGCTGGTCCTGTAAGATATCAATCACCGTGGTGTTTGCAGCATGCCCATCACCAGAATATATAAGCACGTCTAATTTAGAAATGAAAAAGATTTCAACTGTCAACCCTAGGTGAAGTTCATAGGAGAATTAGAGATCATGCCTAAAAATGAAGTTAAAAAAAGAAAAAAAAAACCCACCTGCTGGCTTTTGATACCTAAAGCAGAAAGTTGAATCTCTAGGTGTTAAGTTCTCTATATTTCTATGTGGGTTTTCCTATGCAGAAGTCCATGAACATGGGTTATGCTGTGCCAAGCAGAGAGAGTTGAGCAAGCTCAGTATCTCAGACCCTCTGTGCAAGCTCTGCAGAACCAGTGGGTACATGCCCAAACAGTTTTGGATGTATGCAAATCCCCTCACGTGGGCAGATTAGCCCAGTTTATTATACCACAACAGTTGCTGAGCACCTAGAAATCCTTAATATAGCCAAGCTGCTCTGGTTTTCAGTAATTTCCTAGAAAAACAGAAAAAGCCACAGGACGGCAGATGATTTAGAGAAGTGATAGGCTTGACAGAGACTTCCAAGCCAACACACTGGGCTAGTAGCAGTTCTGGGAACAGGAGTCAGAACTCTGGGTTCTCACCGTCCCAGTAACAGGCAGGTTGCACACTGGAGTGTGTGTCCACCCCAGAACTGGGTCTGTGATCAGCACATGGCATCTCTGGCTGGCTCAGGCCCATCTTAGTCAGTCACAGGATGAAATTCTGCCTGGATTATCTCTGGTCGTGCATGCAGTTGGGATTCCTGGGGTCATTCTTCCTGGGGAAGTTGTGCTGAAATAAGTTCAAAGTCTCTCTGATTCTTTCTCAGTGAGTCATTCATCATGGGAGTGCTTGTCTTGGTCCTCTAGACACACGGGGAGAACTGTGGGAAGAAGCTGAAGAGACAGTGTAAATGGGATAGAATCCCAGGGGAAGGCAGAGCCAGAGCCTGCACTTCCAGCCATGGCTGAGAAGCCGGGTTGTGTGTGAGTGTATTGTGTACATTCAGGAAAGAAAATAGGGGGAACACAGTACCAGAGCCTTCAGCAGTGGGTAGTGAAGGCACAGTGTGAGCACAATAGATCCATTTCAGCTTAATCAGTTTGGAATTTCAGCTGAGTCTCTTGTCACTAATTCTGCTACAAATAATAATGGAGTAATGACAGCAAAGCAGGCAATTAACTGAAATAGGTTTCAAACTTTTTTCCTGGTTTCCCACTTGAAATAAATAATTATTCTGTCCCTAACTCTTCATTTTTATTGTCTGCTCCCTGTGGTTTAGTAACCAGCTGGCATTCCTTATGAAGAAATCAGCAGGTTGATTGACGCTGTGGCTACCCTGAAGTCCTCTGAGGCTTTCTTATTGACTGACCATATCTTAGAAAAGGTTGCCAGTAAATTATAGCTCTGCTTAAGAGCATCTGCCTCAGGGCTGCTCTCCCCTCATTATAAATCCTGATCTAATCCTGCATGTCTCCTCGATCATTGGAGAGTACAGTTCAAGAAGTGGCTGCCCCAGTGAACATGAAATGAGATAAACTATTCCTACATTAGGTAAACATGACTATTCAAGAGTGAAGCTAAGCATTTTCAGGCCAGTCTCCTCCTGTTTTTCATGTGATTTCCAAAGGAAAACATATCCCCACTCCAGTTAATGTTGGCTGTTATTTCACCACAATCAGTTCTAAAAATCAGTTTGAAAGTTCTACCTGTCAGTAGAACTACTTGTAAGTATTTCTAACTGCAAGAACCACATGTACGACAATTCAGGTGACAACTTTAGGAAAGGTATTGGGTAAGTCACTTTAGAGTCCCTGTTCTGCCACAGAAACCCTTTGGAGATGCTTCCATGGCCATGCTGAAATACAGGAAAGGCATTTAATTTATGAGATCGATGAATGTGAGAGAGCAAATGGAAAAGGGAAAAGCTTCTCTTAACATTTCTTTGTGTTTGGCAGATAAATTATGTTCTAGATTGCTGGATGAGTTCAACATATCAGTGCAAATGGAGATGAGTTAGTCCATCTTTTAAGTCCATGAACAAAAATATCTCATTTGGGGAGGCATCCTATGATACTGAATAAAGGGTGAGTAAAGGAGCCTGTTAGTGCTCCTGTTGGATCAGTACCTGCTCCAGGTTCCAGTAACTGAGACAACTGCTGTCACTTACTGTGGTCTTCCACACACACCACGGCACCCAAGTCCAGCTTTGAAGGTCCTGCCTGAGCTTGGCCTGTCTTGAACCTCACCTTTTGTGAGAACCCTTTCTCTGGAAAAAGCCTTACACTGCATATTGACTTTATGCAAATATGAAAACTATGTTTGAGCACTATTAGATGGGTGACTTTTATTTAAAGCTTTGTATTTTCACCAGGATAAATGGAAGAAACAGAAGGATTTAATTCATCCAGGGGAAAATGTGCATCTAGGAATGAAAATAATGGAATCTGTGAACCCGAACCAAGGTTATGTGGCAGTTTGACTCAATGTAACATTAATGACTTATTCTAGTTATGCATTAAAGTGACAGATTATGTTTATTCCACAGCATTTCCTTTCATCTAAGAGAACTTTATTGTTCACCCAGCTCCAAATACAGAGTGAATTTTGACATCTCTAGTGGGAAATCAACAATCTGTCTCATTGCTACTGTCATTTAGGTGAGCTGTTTGCTAGATCATTAATTTGTGCCAAGCTAGATTGGGATGTCAGACGATGGAAAAAGGAGCACTCATCCGAGTGCTACCCCAGCCTGGGTTGCCAGCCCAAGGAAGCACTGCCTGTCCCAGGACAGGCTGCACAGGGTCCTCTTGGGAACCTTTGTCGCACTTCCTCCTGATCAATCATAGTGTAAAGACATAAAAATTCTGTTAGAGTGGCTGAAGTGTCCAGGTTAAAAATCTGTCATGACCCATTTACAAAAGTAATTCCCAAAGAGTACTACAAGGGCAAGCATATGTGATATTCCAATCACAGTCTCTAGACATCCACAACCTCCTGATCTGACTGCAGATTTCTATTAATTTCTACAAATAGATGCAGATTTCTAGATATAGCCTTCCACTGGTCTTTTTTCCCTTGGACCTGTCCAGCCTCCCCTTAAATTCATGTGAGACTCTGGCGGTATCTTTTGGCAAGAAATTGCAAAGCTCAATAATCTTCTCATTCTGCACTGGTTAGTAAATTTTTTTGTTAATGTTAATCACTCTCACTTAGTACAATTCTTCTTACAGGAAACATTATCCTATAATCAATGGAGGCAAACTCCCATAGGCTTTTCTGGTGTTGGATCTCAGTAGTGTTGTTTAACCCAAGCCCCCTCAAAATCAGCAAGAGATTCTCAATTTTAGGTAGGTCCACAATTCCTGGCTGACTGGAAAAAACTGTCCAAATTACAAGTTAGTCAAAGTGAGGTTTCACCTCTTTTAAGTATCCAGTATCCTTTATTGCAGTTCTGGCTTTGTAATCCTGCTTTATTTTCTAGCAGGATTCATCAAAACAATAATTTCACTTCAAGAAAAGCTACAGAAAAGATGAAAGACGCTTAAGAAAAGATGAAAGGCTGGATGGTGAGTGGGGCTGCCCCGTTACAAACAATTACTGAAACAAATAGGTCCAATAAAAAGCTCTGCTCTCATTTACATGGCTACAGGACTCATCTTGCTAAATTGTGGTCCCTTTTATCAAAGGATTTAAATCTGAATTATCTCCTTGTAATTCCCTCAAATTTGTACCATTTATATTCTGGTTTTGATCAGCTGTTTCTTCTGTGCTATTAACTAAGGCAGAGGCACCCTGTAAATACAGCATACTTCACTGGACTCCCTTATTTTTGTGCTCTCAGATAACTTCAATATTTCCCCAAACAAGATGTGCCACTGTGACCCATAGAGTCAATACATATTGCATTTGCATTCTTTTATAATGCAAGGCAGTTGTAGAATTACGTACAAATAGACCTCTAGGGGCCTGACCTCCCAGCTGTATTAAATAAATCCCCTTAGCACAAAGGAGGAAGAAAAGGAAACAAAGAGCTTCCTGCTGGCTTTTCCTGGAAGCATAGAAGTGAAATAATTCGCTTCAGTGTCCTGTGGAAATAAAGGGTGGTTAGAAAACATCAGAAATCAATCTTTACGAAAATACAGCCCTCGAAGTGAGAGAGTGAACATTCTGGCTGTAGAGGAGAGTGGAGTTTTCCCAGTGTATTCTCTCACCATCATGGCCTTGAGAAAGCATTTAGTCTTTATTCAGACTAAATGTCCTTGAGCAGTGGAAATCATAAGGGGAAAGTGCACCACTTGGATGGACATAGTTACAGGGTGGGTTTTGGCAGGAGTTTATATAAACTCCTCCGAGAGGAGTTACACTGAGTTGCAAATTTGTCTTTATTGGTACACACACAGTACTCAGCCAGACTCTGATCTGATAAAAGGAGCTGTTCAGACATAATTTCTGGTTTTCTTGCAAAATATTTAAACAAAAGATTGAAAACAATTCTGTTTCAGTTTAAAATCAAACTTTTTTTTGAGTTTGTTCATGTATTAACCAAAACCCGCATGCCTTTCTAAAACTTTTAACAAATATTTCCATTTCGTCTAAAAACCTGTTTCTGAAGAAAAAAAATCTTCTTTTGGAAATACCAATTCTCCTGGAAAAACTGATGTGAGGCTTTTGGTTATCCTGGGCAGACTCTCTAATGTGGGTGATTCTGTTTGCTCTTCCTCATAGGAGGTTCCTGTGCATTAAAGCCTGGATAAATGGCATTTCCATTGGCTGTAACACCAAGTCCTCCCCTGTGTGTCTCTCATTGTCTGTGCTCCCTGGACTTAATGGCAGTGGAGGGATATTTCATTCATCTGCTATGATAAGTGGTGTTTTTCCGTATGTTCGTTCCCAGAAAGACAGAATGGAAAAATAATATTTTTTTCTAGTTTATGTATGTGTTAACAGAATGAATTTGGGAGAGGGAAGCTCAGCAGTGCTTACTCATGGCCCCCTCATTTTGTCCACTGATGTCATTGTCCCGGTCTCACAGCATCCAAAGTGGAGACACACATTTTGTTAGCAATTAAGTGAACAGGAAAAGGCTGGCAAAAGTTTTCCCTGTGGCACATTTCATTTTAGAGACCGCTGAGATCAAGGGATCAGAGGGAGCCAGCTGAAGCTTAGCATGTGTCACCAGCCCTCCAAGGACCTGCCACATCTTGCATACAAACATGATTTTACCAGTCCAAGCACTGAACCTGCAAGCCTGTTTGCATATGACAGCATATGCCAGATTTTTGTTTGCAAAATCCAGAGTGGGAATGACAGGGATATAATCAAAAGTCCCTGACTGGTAAATTTTAGACAAATGGTTCTGGTTCTGGTTTCAATCCATCTCCTTTGTTAATCTTATTATTCAGGGACTACTTAGAGCCATCTCATGCTCATTTAAACTAAATACATAACCCAATTAAAACAATCCTGAGCTATTTAGATCTATAGAATTAGGCTAAATTTCAGTGCTTCTGACATTTTAGATCATTCGGGGCTCTAGAGCACGAATATCTATATGATCAGTTTATCTTCTCCCATCTCAACCATCATTAATTAATAGTACATATGGGTTAGGAGATTGTCATATTTCATATATGACGCAACAGTTCCAGCCAATTTCCTTAGTAAACCAGTACCGAAATTACTGGATCCTGTAATCCCCTGGTACAGCTCTATGTCTGACTACAAGATACAGGACTTGGGTCTGCAAATCCACTTGGGTGCCTGGGATCATGGGAATGTGCTGAGGTGATGGCAAGGAAGGACAGAGGAGAAGGGTGGAGCTGGAAGCATTCGGTCCATCAGCAGAACAGCTTTTCCTAGCAGAGCTGGAGTTTTACCAAAGGCCTGATGACTTCTTTTCTGCTGTAGGAAATAATCTGCTAACTAGACAGTTCACAGTGGAAGGAAACAAGGAGAAGGGGGTAGTTAGATGAAACAATGAAATGCTTTTCTCATCCACTGTACTTAAACCCAGCTGCAAGTTGATCTGTTTTGTTAGGAACAGGCAAGCAAGGTATTTCCAGGGTGTTCTCACAAGGTTGTGATTAAAAACAAGGAATGTGCAAGAAATTAGAGTGAGAATTTAACAAAAACAAGGGCAAGAAACTCATGGCAAAGGAAGCTCAGCAGATAATTCCATGCACAATTTGTTCCCTGGGTTTTGTACTATTTATATTCACAAACTATTCATGAACAGATTGCAGAAATTAAAACAAACAAATGAGGAAACATTTATTAATTTTGGAATAATTGATATACAATATGTTAAGAGTTAGAGAAAATTCTTGGTCTTCAAATTCTATCAGCCAGGGTTGTGTGACTCATAATTTGCACAGTGTCACTTTATCACATGAGTCAGAGGGCTCTGCACGACAAACCCAGCACAACTCATCTCGGCTTTGATGTATCAAAGAGAGTGGGGACCTGGTGGAGCTGGAGAAGGTGCAGAGGAAGACAGCTAAAGTCAAGGGGATGGAGCAGCTGCCTCACAAAAGGAGGCAGAAAAGGCTGAAACTCCACTGCAGTTTGGAGAAAAGGAAGCTGAGCAGGGATATGGCTGAGGTCTGCCTGTTCCCAAAGGCGGTGGGATAAAGAACAAAGTTATCCATGCATCCCTCAATACTGTAACAAGTACAGCAACGCAAGAGCTGCTTCTTGGGGGGATCCCTGAGCTGAAGCACTGCTGCCAAGGGTGCTCTGCCTGGGGACATGACAGCACCAGGGAAGCAACCAGGCCTCCTAGGCCATTCTATGATTCTATGACACTGTCATAGATTTGCCCACCTAGGTTTTGGTTTGAACAGGTCATGTCAGATCCCACATCTCTGCTTGTGGACTTGAATTAGTATGTGGATTCTTTCCCAGTCACAGAGGAGCTGGGCTTCCCAACATCATAAGTGCCATGAATTAAAAGTGGTGGAATCAGTAGAATTTTACTGCTTTTATTAGTAAAATGAAAGAACCTCAAAAAGGCAGTAAATCTGATTTAATTTCTGTAGGCTCAGCTGTAAGGCATTCTTGTGCCCATCTCTTTGGTCAGTAGCAGATGTCAAGGGTAAGGAGTTCATTAAATATCACACAGCCCTCCACAGTGTCTTTTACCTCCTCAGCTTGCTATCCTGCTTTCCTGACACAGCTTTAAATTGCTTGAAGATACTTCTCTTTCTCACCCACGCCTTCTCCTTTCACTCCTCTGTGCCCTTTCACACCCTGAATATTCATTTGAACCTGACAGACACAGATCCCTGCTATGCGACAGGGCCTTGACTTTTTTCTTCCTTTTAAAAATATTTTCTTATTTTGTGCCTGCAAATTACTCTGGGTGTGATTTTCTGTCCTCAGTTACAGGGGAGGATAATTTGTGCCTCTCACAGGTCTTAGCAAAACTGCAGGCAGTGGTTCCTTTGTGCCCAGTTCTGGAAAAGAAAATGCACCTGCAATTATGTGTCCATGGGTGCAGATTATAAGGATACTGCTTAGACTAGACTGGGAATTTTTCAGTGAGATGGATTTTTGCTAGAAAGCAAAGAAAAAAAGCTTGATACACCTGATCTGAGGGGGTTCTATGGAAATTTTCACACCAGTTTCAACAACAATAGCATTCCTGGGAAAATCAACACCACATGATAATCAGGTTGTCCTACCTCAGAATAGCAAGAATTCAGAATTTAGAGCATTTTCTTAAGATGAGTGAGCCAAGGTCAAATCCTGCTTTGCATAATTGACTCTGAGTTCTCACATCTCCAATGCATGCCCGGCCTGTGAGGCTACCAATGACTCCTTCTCAATGTCTTCATTTGAAGTTTTAGGAAGTCTGTCTGACTGCCTCAACACCCACTGGACTTGGTAAGACCAAAGTTCACAGCTGAGTTTTCAATTAGACAGGGCAAAGTCAAGGCCTCCCTTTAGACTGAAAATGGTATAAAACTTTTCAAGTCCCGAACACATCATGCATCACCCTGTGCATCCCATCTTATTGAGGCAAAGCCAAAAAAACCTTTGCGGTGTTGTTTCTTTTTCAAATGTCTGTTAATAACTATAAATAACTTTGAAATTCAGGTAGGGTTAGTCCAGATGGGTCAAGGTGCTCCATCAGTATGCTGGGGGCCATATCTGCTTCCTTTTTTCCAGTAAGGACATACACACAGGCATTATTTTTCTCCATGGGAGAAAATAATGCTCATATTCTACAACCCATTCCCCTCTTAAAGACTGTAGTCACGTGAGAAGAAACCAGCTGGTCTAGCCCCCAACAAATAGCCCTGGCCAGCTGCAGTGGAAGGAAAGCTGGTAGTGAAGCCATATGAAGAGCTGTCTGTGGCTCTATGCTGGGCTCCCACTTCCCTTTCCATGCTGCAATGCAGCTGAGCTTGGAGATGAGGCCGAGGCAGACAGTGAGACCTGTCTCTCACAGAGCTGCTGATGTAGGTCCTTCCTCAGGAATGGCCTCTCTTAGATTCATAAGTTGTCGTTCACATCCAGGACCAGGTACCAGAGCACTTTCCCCCACTGATGCTGCAAACTAATCCTGACCTACTTGTAAATACGGCAGTGAAAAGCTTTGGTGAAAGGCATGAGGAGCTTGGAAAGACCTTTTTGTGTGTGTGTGGTAAGAGCCTCTTGCTTCTAAAAACTGATCTGAACAGGAAGAGTCTTAACTTGGCTGAGTCCTCTGAGCTTCAGTGCTCACTGAGAGATGACATTTCTCAGCCTTGTCGGAAAAGAACACCACTAAATTGAAGCTCTGTCTCATTCTGCTTCATTAGAACATAAAGAGGCAAAATTACAGGGTTTGCTGGCACTGCTCAGGAATTCAGCACCGACTGTCCTCAAAGCCAGCCAAGTAAAGAGAGTTACCAGCCCCTCCTGCAGCACCTGGCACGGGCTCTGGGGCAGTGCAGAAGATCCACTCAGGCTTTTTCTGGAATACTTAAAAAATCCTAAATAGCCCCAAAGGGACCGGGGGCAGTCAGAGCAGATGTAGGAGCTGAGGGACTCTGAAGCAGGGCTGCTCCAGCACTGCCGTTCCTGAGGGCTGTGAGGGGCGTTAATGGGCCCCATGTGCTGCAGGAATGCAAAGCTCTGCGTGGGCTGGGAGATTGATGCTCTTGGCACTGGGGGGATTTCCTGGCTAAGAGCTGATTGCTTTGGACTGTGCCTCTGCTCCGAATTACTGTGACTTTATTGAACAGCAAACCTGATGAAGCAGCAAAGCCAGAGATGGACGCTCATGCTGTGTAAGTGCTACTGTGTAAATGTGAGGTTTAACCTCACATTTCTGAGGATGTGGAGCATGAATTGTTTTTGTTTAATGAAGTTTGTGTTTAGTTGTCATTTAAGTGTCATTAAAAGATGAGACTGGTCTCATCATGTTATTTTCTATTTTATGTCTTCCACAAGCCCCAGCACTGAAGGTATGTAGGAACAGAATAAAACTACAGTGGTTTCCCAGTCCTCAACAACATATGGGATGTGCTGAGCCACAGATGGTGTCTTTATGTTTTAGCAGCCTTCGGTCATTTCAGTGATTTTTATGAATTTTTTCATTAATGAACTCATGTAAACTGCTGGCAGCCCAAACATCCCATAACTCAGCAAAACAGTGTGGTGAACTCTCTACTTTCCTTCGATTTGTACCTGCTGTTTGGCAATACTACACCTCCTACTTGGTATTTAGGTGGTTATGTGGGCTGTAATGTAGTTTAATTGACAGAATTATACACTTGAGACTAATAGCAGAGATTCAACTGTTCCATTTTTTGTTCATCTTGGACTGCTGACCACCACATCTGAAACTGAGCTCCCCATGGGGGAAGAATCAATGTGTTTGAGGGATCCACCTGAGGTGAGATCACCTGAGGACACAGACATTCAGTCATAAGCTCAAGGGCTCAAGAACCTTGCTTTTATCTACGTAACCCAGTGAGACACTTGACAACGATTTGGATGCTCAAACAGTGAGGGGAAACATGAAAGCAGACAGAGTGACATCCTTGAAATGGAAAGGAAAATTGTGAGAAGAAAATGAGTTGCTCTGAAAAGATCTGGCAAAGACACATGCACAGAGATACAATAATAGATGGAGATGTCAGAGGGATGGAGGGAGGAAAAAGAAGCGTAAGGTTTAGTGATTTGGTTTGTGCCTGTGATTTAGGTCTGTGCTTAACTTGCAAGAGTTTGTTTTGAATGTGTACACAGAATAAAGAAAATCACAGATCGTAAGAATGACAAAACCTGAGGAAAACAAGGGCCCTTCTGAAGGGACCGTCCCCTCTGGCCACCACGTGGTTAACAGAACCTTTATTCCCCAGCTCCTTCTTAACACAGAATTGTCAGGCTCCAATGTGAACCTTGAACACCTATGGTTCATTGCTGTGGTTCCCTGACCGTTCAAACGAGACAGAAATTTAGTCGGGTAACTTATTTAGGAAAGCCTTCTCCTCTTTCCCCTGCTGCTCACATTGCAGTATATTGCTGGCATTGTTTAAAGTGTTACTGGCAAATAATATTGCTTTGTGCATTATAAATAGAAATCAGGCAGCAAATGGAATTAAATGTGGACTGAAAGGCACGAATTCCTGAGCAGAATAGTCTGTGTGTCTGACAGGAAATAGACAAACTTTGTTAAGTTTGCCCAGGACCCGCCTAATTTGGAGTTTTTATTTTTTTTTTAAATGTGGTTTTACATGTCTACAAAATGTAACAGCTACTTGAAACTGGAAACAAAGCCAACAAAATAAGATCTCTCCAGGGCATTCCAAATTATTTAAACCTGAGTTTTTCCAGCATTCCTGTGCAACAGGTAACAGTAAACAGTAAGTTAAAAATATACAGCATTAGGGTTATACAGGCAAAAAACAGCAGCAGACATTTGTGAAGGACAAATTAGCAACAAATCCCTGACCTGGATGATGGGATAAAGCGTACCCTGATAAAATTTGCCAACAACACCAAACTGAGTGGGGAATCGGACACTTTGGAAGGGAGAACCACCCTGCAGGAAGACCTGGATAGGCTGGAAGGGTGTGCTGACAAGAACCTTGTGAAGTTTAACAAGGAGAAGTGTAAGGTCTTGAACCTGGGAAAACACAGTCCAGGAGTACAGCACAGGCTGGGAGCAGCCCAGCTGGGGAGCAGCTTGTGGGAAGGGACCTGGGGGTCCTGGTGGGCAACAAGCTCCGGATGAGTGAGCTCTGTGCTGCTGCAGCAAAGAAAGAATGGGATGCTGGGCTGCACCAACAAGGGCATCACCAGCGGAGAGGAAAGAGTCATCATCTCTCTCTACTCAGCACTTGTCAGGCCACACCTGGAATTCTATGTTTTGTTTTGGACCCCACATCAAAAAGAGGTATGGGCAGGCACGAGAAGGTCCAGAGAGAGGCTACAGAGATGATCCAAGGACTGGGAAGCCTGTTATATGAGGAAAGGCTGAGAGAGCTGGGTTTGTTCAGCCTTGAGAGACGAAGGCTTAGGGAAGACCTTATCACCATGTTCCAGTATTTAAAGGGTGGCTACAAAGAAGATGGAGACTCCCTTTTTACAAGGAGTCACACAGAAAAGATGAGGGGTAATGGGTACAAGTTATTCCTGGAAAGATTCCGGTTGGATCCAAGAGGAAAACTTTTCATAATGAAAACAATCAGCCACTGAATAATTTCCCCAGCGAAGTGGTGGATTCCTCAACATTAACACTTATAAGATTAAACTGCATGGGGTCCTGGGCCATCTAGATCATGCTTTTGCCAAGAGAGGTTGGGTGAGATGATCTTTGAGGTCTTTTCCAACCTGGTGTTCTATGATTCTAGGATTCTATGACATTCCAATTTCTTGAACTGTGCAAAACATCGACTGTGCTGCAATTCTGCAGTGTGCTGGTGGGGAAGGGCACCCATCTTTCAGGATTTTCCATCAGGTTCTGTACTGCTCAGGCATCTACCACATAAAATATGGAGCAGATGAACTTCTTAGAGTTTTCAGCTTATTTTTTTATATGTTGATTAATTTTATTGGGTTTTTTTTTAGTTTTGCTTCCAGTTGCAACTTTCACAAGAACATTGTGGACATTTTTGGTGACAATTAGAGTGAAGAATGTCTAGTTTCCAACAGTGTCTGTCATTTTCTGCTGGGATAGCAAGGCCTTTTGGAAGATTAAGATTAATCTTTCCTGCTTCCTGGCTCCTAAAGATAGCATCCAAGCTCTCCCTTAACTGCACTGCAAGTTCATTCCACAGCTAAAAGCTCTCCTTATCAAAGATCTGTTCATACCCCTCCCTCTCTTCTTCCTCAGCTTGCTTCCTCTTTGGCATTTTAGAAAAAGATTTAGCCACCCTGACAGTTTCCATATCAATACTCAGCATCACTGAGTTGCAAGAATCCAGTCTGGTAACAGCTGACTGGAGGTTCCTTCTACAGGCATATTTGGGGCTTTTTGTAAACCCAAAAATCAAAAAATGTTGGATTAGAATGATATAATTTCCAGTTTTGTATTGCAAACCTTGGAGCATTTCCATTTTCTTAATGAGATTTATATTAGAGGTCTCTTGGACAATGTATTTCCTCTGAAAACACATTTTGGTTTTGGAGGAGCCCAGCTTTTCTCTCCAGTTCTGCTGGAAATTCAGGAGGAACCAGTGTCAGCTTTGCTTTGCTGGAAAAATCTGTTGCAAACTCTGCTAGGGGAGGAAGAGCTTCATGTAAACCCGGGGAGGTACATAGAGATCTGAGCTCCTTAACGTAGCTGGGCGTGGACCTGCCCTGATCTGAAAGTCAAGCATTGATCATTTGATCTGAAAGTCAAGCATTCCCAAACTCCCGGTCTCTGCAAGCGAGGGGCTCCCATTTTCCCACTTGGTGTAACAAGGGAAGAGGCACTGAGTGCTGACACCCAGCAGGGGTGGATCACCGAGGCACTGAAATCACAAACAAGGACTGAATCGTGCTCAGGACTCTGCTGAAGTCAAAGAGGGTCCTGTGCAGACCCCGGCACCTGGAGCGAATTCCATGATCACAGCTTGGATTGATGTACGTGATCCCGCACTGTGGCAAAGCTCCCATGGATCTTCATTGTGCAGGATGAGGATGTGAGTGAGCTGGGACTGAGGAAACACTTCAAGCACAAGAGACCTTTATAAGTATTTTAAGTCCAACCCCTTGCTTTAAAATTGTAACCGTGATCTACGGCGATAATTTATGCAGCAGATTGGTAGTAAAAGTATTGCACAGTCAGTGTGATATTGCAAATGGGAATTTAATAATTGCTGACTATTTTAGAAATGTTGTCTTGTAAAAAAAGACACAGGAATAAGTGATAATCAAGGGTGAAGGGATTACTGCTGTTGATTTAAAAGCTTGCTGAGGCAGATTGGAAATCCCAAAGCCAGAGCATTTCTTTCAGCAAATAAAAATGCAAAGAGGAACAGACTGGTGGAGTCTTGCTCAAACAACTGGCAGGCAAGTAGCAGTAAATCATGAAAAAACATTTCCTAAACTTTCCCTTTTAATAAATTAGGTGTTGTTTGTCAAATAGCTTAGGAAAACATGTTAACGCAGAACTGCTAGCTAGATAACAAGCCAAATCCATCTCTGCATTTCAGCCCAGTTGCACCAGGGATGAATTTGGCTCTGTCTCCTTAAAAACATGAATCAAGCTGTTTGCATTTTGTCATTACACTATCCCTGACCCAAGAGTATACAATTCCTTGGCAACAGCAATTAAAAGCCTGACAAAAACACTACACATTATCTGCATAATTTTTCCTTCTTTAGCAAAAGTTGTATTTTCCCACTCCTGCCCCTCCCTAAGTATGGAAGATTAAGGGGCCCATCCAGTTTCCTGTGAAACTAAAGATAAAAATTCCCCTGCTTTTGACAGCAACAGCAGTGCTTTCTTCATTTAGTGATTATTTATTTGATTGATGTCTGAGCCAGGCAGCAGTCCCAGCTCCGTTGGCTCTGTGTTTGGCTTATAAAACTTCTCTTGCCCTTGGCCACGTCCATTCTCTTCCAAAGAGAAGAGGAAGGCAGATGCACCAGGGATGCACTGGGAGCCTTCTGGGTTCCCAGGTGTTTGAGGAAGTTGGCATCAGCTAGCATGGATTTCTTTGGGAAATTCACCAAAAATAAGAGCTGTGTGAGTATTTTGGGACCACACATACCTATTTAACCAAGAGATTCACCATGTCACTCATGGGTTTATTCTCTATGGAATATTTTGATGAATAAACCCTCTTCCAACTGTTATCAGACTTCTCTTCCTGATTCAGTGCAATCCAAGACTAAATAAGGTGTATAACTAATAATTGCAGGAATTTCCATCATGGCTTTTCTCAGCTAGATATTCAGTTAGAATGAGAGAATGAATAGAATTTGCATGTACATCAGTTATAACATACAAGATAATATTTACTGGGCATCAGCAAACCTCTGCTGAGAGCAGTGCTGATTGCAGTCCCTGTGTTTAAGGAATTTTCTGTGCAAAATAGTTTAGTCCTGTCAAATTCTATTTTCAGAGAAAACCCCAATGAGTGTTTCAGGGTTTATGTTTCCAGGCTTTTGGCAATTGCTGCATCTGAGGGTGGTGTATTTATTCCCCATGCAGGGAGCTGAGCTGTTGACAATGCAAACTCTAATGAATGCTCACCTCTGCTGGAGTTAAAACTTGCCTCTGCTCACTTGGGATGGCTGAACCTGACTTGTAGCCTTTCAGCTGTCATTGCAAGGAGCTGGGAGATGACCAGAGTCATCACATGCCCTGCAGTCAGTGGTTCAAGAGGAGAGTATTGTTATTGGCTGGGTCTAAGAAACCCACCAAGGTGCCCTGTGAAGTTTTTCCCTGACTAATGGTAAGAAAAATAGCAAGAGACAAAAACAAAATCTCTTTTCCTCCTGCCTTGCGTGTTTGCATGGCAACATGATAACCCCACTGCCAGAATCAGCAACCCTTTTCCATTAGCAAAACTAAGCAGTCATTACCACCACACCGAAAAAAAGAGCCCAAATCTGCTTTTTGCAGCTTCTGAGAGACAGGCTGCAGGGGGGAGGTGGATTTTCCACATCTGTTTCCTCCATCCACCTCTCGTTTGCTGCTGCAGGGCAGGAAACACATTGCTCTGTGCACCAGCCGCTGACCCCTCTGGGAGTCAGCCTGCGAGCAGGGCTGGAAGTCCTTCACACTTCATCTGGTGGAGCTCTGAAAACACGGACTGCTGTTAAACCCAGCCTGACTTGCTGTGTCAGGGCAGCAGTCTGAGCAGAGTGTTTACTTTGGGTGTAGTAAAGAAAAAAGGAAAGGGCAAAAAAGAAGTCAGTAAAGGGAAGGAAAAACAATGGAACCTGGCCTCACCAGGGGTGTTTCGATAGCTGTGCATGTCAGTGTGAGGAGCTGGCTCCTTCACAGGTATGCCCTCGCTGTCCTTTCACACTGGGCTGCAGATCAGTTCTATCAAGAGTCCCCTTATTGCCCACCTCCTTCTGCTTCATAAATCTCTTTCAGGATGCTGTCTCTGTAGAAGAAGCCATGTTTGAGTCCTTCCTGCTATGAAAAGGGCCTTAAAGTCCATCATCTGACTCCAAAACCTTCCCTGTCTCACCCCAAAGAGCCCAGTCCCAAGGCAAGGTTGTCCCCTCTCTGCCATTTCCCCCTGACTCTCATGAAGTTCCCCTTTAGTCTTTAAGTGCTTCGGGATACTGGCAGCCAGTGTGACACCACAACATGATCTGCCAAGGAACTCTCCCACTTGCTCCAGTGCTTCCTTGGGGCATGTGGCTGTTGGAACTTGCAAGGGTGTTTGCCATAGCAAGTATGTGTCTCTATTTCTAAGGCTTCAAAGCATAGAAGATGTTGTTCTTTCCCACCCACCCTCTCCTGACAAAGAATGTTTATGAGCAATTGAAGATAAACACTTGTCATAAAAAAACTTGTCATATCTTTTCCCAGTAACCTCTCGGCATTTGGCCCCTGTCTCTACTGCAAAGCCAGATAAGTTCTCTTCCTGATTTCATCCAGCTCATTTTCACACTTTCCAAAACTTGAAGCTTGCACGCCGATGAGCCCTTGAGACTGATAGAGAATAGTGTGTGTTAAGCAAAAACACCAGCCAGGTCTTTGCAGTGCAACAGCCTTTCCCAGAATCTCCCACAGCACCTTATGTAGTTCAGCAGAGGCCAGGGTGTGATTTCAGAGGTCAGCTCTTCAGCTTGGGTCTCGCAGCTCACTTACGGGGGCCCTACTGAGGCTGACTCCCTCATTAGCAAGGGAAGGGAGACAAAAGGGAAAGGGGTTGTAATTTTAAGAGATTTCTAGGTTCTGCTGCAGAAATGAGAAGGCAACACTGAATTGTATCCGTGAAGAATACAATGGATTCCTCTGTGAGGCAGGAGAGGGTGCAGAGAGTTGTGCCCTTCTCAGATGTGCACAGGTACCCACGGCTGGGTCACAGGGGAGGCTGCGCAAGGAGGAGAGCGAGAGATGCACAGAGCAGTAGCAGAGCAAGGACAAAACGAGGTGCTCTGCGATAACATCGTGACCCCCTTCAACATTTGTCACGTCATAAGCAAAAATCAGTCCGAGGCAGTGTTGTTTATCCCACACTGGGAAGGATGTGCCTTCGTCTTCACCTCACTCCGACCTTTTAATCCCCAACGTTCTCCTTAATGAGACATGATCTGAATGCTCAGCAGATACGAGTGCAAATGAATCCCCGGCATGCACGGAACTGCAGGGTTTAGCATGGGGTGTGGATATAGCTCTAGGATTATATACAATTAGACTGTCTAGACCACATTCAGCAGGGATGTGGATGGGGTGAGGATTACCAGCTGGGAAATCAGATATTCAATGAGAGGGTGGGCAGCTGGGTTGGGGCGGGAGAGGAAGCCAAGTGGAAATGTAAGAAAGCACCAGATAAATTGCCACTGGGCCGGATGTATTGTACACCCTCAGCTTCCTTGCACTGGCTGTTCCCTGTGCTCTTCTGCAACAGCTCAGCCCTTTGCAGTCTTGCACGTCTTTCCTCCTGCATATCCCTGTTAGCATGGAAAATGTCATTGCTTTCCATTAACACTGGGTCAGTGAGACACAAATTGGACTATAATCATAGAACCATAGAGTTCTTTAGGTTGGAAAAGACCCTTAAGATCATCAACTCAAACTATTAAGCCAGCACGGTCAAGTCCACCATTACACCATGTCCCCAGGTGCCACATCCACATGTCTTTTAAAACCTCCAGGGACAGTGATTCCTCTTGGATTCCTCAGTGGTTCATGCAGAGGGACTGTGGCAGAACAAAACCTGAATCCAGGTCTCCAGGACGTTCTTCTAATCCTTTATCCTACTCACATCCCTGGTTCTTCCCTTCCAGTCACCTGGGATGTTCACCTTGTTACCAGGTATAGGAGTACTCCTGTAGAAATCAGTTATGATCTATTTGATGTGCCACAGCGAGTACTACTCACACTGAAAACAAAAATGTCCTGTTTTGTTCCTCCTGATATTCCCTACAGATGGCTGGGCCCAAATCTACCCCTGCACCAGTGCTGAGTATTGAAGAAATGCACAGGGGAGATGACTTGTCCCTCCTCAGCCTCAGGCTCACGGCACACATTGTTTTTCCCATAGGGAGCAGGTGTAGGCGTGCTTTGGGGACACTTCGTGTGGCCCTGTTGGGATGTGGTGGGCACAGACCACCCTGGGTGGATGGCCCCAGCTCTTGCTCCTTTGCATTGGGCTGTGCTTTGCCTGGCACCAGTGTTGTGGAGCCAGATGGTTCTGCAGCTTGTTGCTTCTTGCAGTTGGGTTCTGCCAGCCTGAGCAGACGGATCCGAGGGGCCTCAGAGAGAGCAGAAATCTGCACTTGCTGAAGCGTAGGAGCTATTTTAAACACATCAGCAAAGTCTAGCGTGGAGAAGACCCTGTTGCCTCAGAAGCATATTTAGCCAATCTGATACAAAAACCTGACCATATTTTATAGAGCACATCATTTACCCTGCTCCAGGCATGGCCTGGGACTAGGAGGCTTCATGCCATTCCAGCTGTGGGGAAGGAGAGCTCTTTCTCCAGCAACCAGTTGAGGAAAAACACAATTTTTCATTGCATGAGCTGGAAAACCAAGCACCCAAATTCATCTACTTCTTTATTTACTCCTCCCTCAGTGCTGTTGGAGGATCTTTAGGTACATCTTGGCACCAGTCTTGTCCCCTCCCACTCTCCACACTGAAATAGAACAGGAGGTTGGAAGGGGGAAATGTTAATTTTTTGCAGCGCTGTTCAACCTGTCCTGTGGGCAGCAGCCGTGCCTGGTGGTGTCCTGCCTGCTCTGACCCCAGAGCACCAGGGGCTTTCATCCCTTCTCGGGTAACTAACTGGTCCTACGCCCAGGGCATGGCTTGGTGCTGAGGAGTGTGTGTGCTTTTTTGTACGGTCTGTAGCAGAAAGAATAGAAATTAATCTCTCTCTGCTCTTGTCAGCCCTTACATCACAAATATGTCACAGTCTCCAGCTCTTCATAATTTCCAGCAATACTTGGCTGTGTGTAACTCCTCAGTGGCTTTCCCCATCTCCTCTTGGCCCTTGGAGATGTGCTGCTGCTCACTGACATCCCACCTTCTGCAGGAGGGAGGCAGGAAATACTCTGCTGAGCTTTTTGGCTCTAAGGATGCAGTTTCCAGTCTGAACAAACCCCAAGGGACTTGAGGTTTTATTCTTGCTGCATGACCAGCAGCAGGAACCATAGGTGTGGGGTGATTGGGATGTATCCCACCACCCTACAGCTGGCAAAACAAATCTTTCCACAAAGTTTTCACCACCTGCCCAGCTTCCTCCCCACAGGAAATCCAGCCTCCCCCGCTCCTGGAGACAAGAGCCGGACCTTTGTTTGCAGCTCCCCCTTCACAAATAAAACCAGTGCTGACTAGTAAACACAGCACCACTAAATGTGCAGAGCAACACTCAAAGATTGGAAGATAACGGTGGGGTTTTTCTACTGACTTGGTTAAGAGGAGCTGCCAAATCCTTAAACTGTGTGCAAACAGCTCCTTGTTACTGAAATTTGCTTTCCAGCATCACCCTAAAGCCCTAGTTGGGACAGGGGTCCTGCTCCATACCTGCTCTGCCGAGGTTTTCTGCATCTTATGCACTCAGTTTGAGAGGCTGGCTGGGATTGTAAGAGGAGAGAATTAGGGACAGATCCAACCTAGATACAAAACTGACTCATCAGGAAGAGTTTAGCTGCAGACAGTGTGACCTGCAAATGGGTAGAAACAACATGAGGATCACTATGCTGGGTCTGACCTGAAGTCCAGCTAGGTGAGTATCCAACATCCAAATAAGTCTGAAACCAGTGACTTCAAGAGCAGATAAGTTCTTGAAGTGTATCCCTTCAGTTGTGAAGATTATATTTCCCTTCTAGAAGTGCTGATAGCTTAAATCTCCTTAAATTTGGTCTTTTTGCATCTCTTCTGCCCTAACTAGCCTCATACAAGCTCTGTACCTCCCAGTAAACAAAAGGGTCTCAAGACTGAATAATTTAAAGAATTGGAACATTTTATGAGCCTCCATTTACCTCCTCCATACACAGTACTTCATTGCTTTGAGTTAAAGGAAAGAAGACTATAGGAAGAAGTAGAAATAAGAGGTTTAGGTTGGATATTAGGAATAATTTCTTCACTGAAAGGCCTGTTGCTAGAGGCTGCACCACACAAAGAACAAGCCCAAAGTCCTACACTCCAGGAGAACAGGGGAGGGAATGGCCCTCCTTATACAAGGAGACGTGGAGAGGGACAGTTCATCTGGATCCTTGCTCACAGACTTTCCTGAAATATGGCGTGGCATGCAATATTTTTAGTATAAAAATTTACTATTTTTTTCTTTTCTAAATCTTTTACTAGTAACTGTTAGCTTGGAGCTGCTGGAGAATCACAAGTGAGGAATAAAAACCTGGACCAAGTCTGTAGTGCCAAAGTGGCTGATCTCCCACTGAGCACAGAGGAAGACCTAATTCTGGAGAGGAAGAATCTGTGGAATACAAAAGGCTGGAGGAAAAGAGTCCTTGCAGAAGCTTCCAGAAGAGGATTTCTGTCTAGCAGGTCTGCCAGAGGTTCAGTGCTCCCTAAAAGCAATGCTGACAACAGATTGTTCTCCTGGAATTTGCTTTGGGAAACAACTTTTATGATTAAAAGCAAAAGCTTTAAATGGTGCTGACTCTGTTTCAAGGATACTGATATTTTAACAGAGAAAATTAGTTTCTCCAGTAAGAAGTTTTTGATGGCTAGGGATCTGTGGTGGTCCAAAAGTAGTTTAAATATAAGTGATTTACATTTTCTATTAAAAAAAAGTAGGAGGTGAGGAAAGTTTCACTGAGCAAAATGAAAGAACTCTGGATTTATATGGACTAAAATAATAACCAGGCTGAACTGCCAAACCCCTTAATGACCACATTCCCTTTCCAGAGATGGAAAAAGAGAAGGACCAGCACCTTTTTTTTTTTCTTTTGCAACCTCACATTTCCAGGAATCTCTTTGCTTTGTTTTTCACATCAGGATTAGAAGAGGTAGGGGTAAGTTATCAAGATAAAGGTCATCCTTAAGTATATTTAGTCTGATTGAAAGTAGGAAATACCAGAAATCCCTCCGGATTCCCAACTCCACTTGGCCATTTCAAGAAACACAGATAAATCCCCCAACATCTGCTTGCCTACCAACCACACCAAAAGGGAAACTGCAAACCATCTGCTTTTTGGAAAGCAATACCCAAAGCAGTTTGTTCCTAAGCTGGCCAGTGCTTCGGGCCCTGCACTTTCTCCGTGTCAGTGACCAAGGGCAGGGAAGGGACCCTGCAGGGGGACACCCCCGGCTCCTTGGCCTCTGGGGGGGGCTTCCAAGGAACCCCCCTGCCTCTGTCTGCTCCCCTTCTGATGGGCTGTGACAAATGCTCCTGGTCTCAGGAAAGACAGGTCGGGGCTAGTTCACCAAACATGAAAGGATCTGCTCCCCGGTCCCTGACATGTTATGTGGATTTGTATTTTGGAACAAGTCACAGGTGCCATGGGTTGTTATTTTAAATTCTATTCAAGGTGTGTGCTGTATATTTGCATCCTGTGCTGCAGGAAGGGATTTTTTTGAAGTTCTTATTTTTGTCTCAATGTAAACAGATGGACTATAATTTGGAAGAGTATCTGTGATGCTGCAGATGCTTTGAGCAAGAAAAGAATTTTTGTCACTGGAGAGTAAGCCACGTTGAGGGAGCTCCATGTAATAAAACACCCACACACCTTGGGCCCTTTCTTCTCTTTTATTTCCAGCACTGCCCGGGATTTTCAGCCTCCCGGATATATATGGTATTGCAGAGGGGATCACTCATGAACCCTGCAACAGGTGCTGTGTAGCAGAGATGGAAACAGAATCCAGATCATTCTACCCACAGACTCACACTCTTCCTGCAAGGTCACGAGTGGCTTGAGCACCAGTCACTCATACAAAGAAAACTGCAGTGTGCTTGAGGGACGTGGCGAGGAGGTTAATCCAGATCATGGAGTATTTTCTGGTTTGCGAGACCCAAATCAGAGGTTGAACTCCACTTTGCACCGGTGGGTTACTTCAGCAAAATACTTCCTTAGAACCTGCTTCATTTGCCATTTTTTAACCTGTGGCTCTGCTTCTGCTCAAGCAGCTTTTTTGCCAAGGATAGAAACATCTTGGCCAGCTTAGGCATTTATCATGTTAGCTGCTATCTCAGAAAAGGATAAAGTTCCATATCACAAAATATTTCATTCTCTGGTAGCTGAGAAGGAAGTTGTGGCTTACAGGAGAGGCCCTGTGAGCAGCAGAGAGCCATGAGCAGAGGAGAGACCTGCTGAACCCGGAAGATTCTGTCTGTTTTGTAGCTGAGCAAAAATGCAGTTGCTTCAGTGCTGGTTAAAAATACCTGTGGCTTGATCCTGCCAGAATTGAAGGAAGTTTGCTCTAGGTTAAGAAAGGCATTTAAAAAAAAAAGTCATTTTGCAACAGTGCAGATGTTTGCTTTTGTCACCAACAGCACAGGCTGGCCTGAAAGGCTGCAGGAATGAACACACACCCATGTCTCACTGGGCAGCTCACCATCCACAGCTGGCATTTCCATATCCTTTATCAGTAGAAGATTTAATCATCTTTCCTCATGCAGAAGCAGATGAGCAGCACATCCAGTCAGAGTCCTTAATATATTAAATTACTGAAGCTACATCCACTTGCTGGTTACCTGCAAAGCCCCTGATTTCTGCTCAGAAATGTGCTTTCTGCTTTGCTTGGCTCATGGCCAGTTGGCCTGTGGTGCAGCTGTAACCACACCACAGCAGCAAGAAGAGAGGAGCCACCCTGAGGGTTTTCTTTAGCAAGGAGCCAGAACGTTGTTTTTCCTTCGTTTCCCTTGGTTTCCTACTTTGGCTTTACTTTCAAGGTTTGTGGAGGAGGGATGGGTGGTTTCTGGCTGGTCTGTGGAGCTGACCTTTCCCTGGGCGCTGTGTCCCTGTGGAACTCACAGCCCGTGCCAGCATTGCTTGTGGTGTCTGTGCTGGGAGAGGTGATGGATGATGGGGCTGGTGAGGTTGCAGTTGCGAAGCAGTGGTGAGAGGGCTGACAAAACTTGCTCTTTGCATCGCAGAGGGCTCACACTAAAGCCATTAGCAGGGATCCCTGTGCCACAGATGTTTAGGTACTGGCCCAGAGCTAAGGTGGGAGCTGTCACCAAAGTGCACGAGGAGGAGCATGAGCCTGCTCTAGCCCAGAGACTGAAGGTGGAGCTGGCTTCCTGCAGCAAGGTTAGCAGACACTAAGATGAAGAATTTGTGGCAGAGCTTTGCCCACTCTTTCATCCCCCAGGCAGCCAAACACCCTCACCCTTCCTCCTGGCTGTGCCAGGGGTGCTGCTCCTTCTTCCACTCGTTGCAGCTTGTTGGAACCTACAAACTCACCAGGAAGGTCCTCAGCAACACGTGGGTGCTGCCTGTGGTCAGAGTTAGCCCCTTTTTGCAGTAACAGGCCACGGGCAATCGCAGAAGAGGAAGACACTAATCTAGTGCCTACCTAGAGGGAGGCCTAAGGAGGTGCGAGGACAAAACGCCCTCAGCCTCACCATGCAAAGCAGCTTCACAGCCACCCAACACAGCTCCTGCCTGCTTCCATGTCCAGCCTCACAGAGGTCTGGATTGGGAAAGGCTGTTCTGTGCCGCAGTCATCTACAGACAGATGCGCTCAGCAGCTGGACATCAAAGTGGTCCCCAGAACTTTTGTCTCTCCTCCCAGTTCAACTTGGCATCTTGCTGGTCCTGAACTGAGTTTTCTTCAGATATTCATCCTTGGAAGTGATCAAGGCCAGGTTGGATGGAAATTTGAGCAATCTGATCTGGTGAGAGGTGTCCCTGTCCATGGCAGGAGGGTTGGGCTGGATAGTCTTTAAGGTCCCTTCCAATCCAAACTATTCTGTCAGTTTATTATTTTATGATTTATTAAAAACAATCCTTTTGCTGTTTGTTTGTTGTTTTTTTTTTTTTAAGTATTTTCTTCACAAACTTGCCTTTCCATTGGCACCATTGTGTTTTTAAGTCAGGAAAATATGTGGGTTTTTATTTTTAAAAAAGACACATTCCTGTGAGCAATGCTAAAAAACAATAACAAAATTATGTCTGAGCTTTTCAGACTTTACATGGAAAATATTTGTTATTCATCTGCTTGGAAAATTACATAAGCCTTGCTCATGTTCTGTCTTCGGTGGAGTTTAGATAAATCGTGGTTCAGAGGGCTCAGTATTGATTCCCACTTGACTCTTGAAACACCAGTCCCAGAGCTGTGTGCTCCTCAGAGCATCTCTGCTCACTAATTTGCCTGCAAATGCCAGAACCGGGAGGTTCACTTTCATTTCTCTGCCACAAAAAATAAAAGCAACCTTGTGACTGATTGCAACTGATGAAGGGTAAAAGCTACATGGGTACAAGTGTTTCATTTCATTGCTGCCTCCTCACAGTGCTGCCGTCAGGACGTGGCGCAGACGCTGCACATGAGCCCTGTGTGTCCCCGCCAGGCTGCCTCAGCACTGACATGAGTGGGGAAGATGGCAGAGCTTGGCTTAAAGGCTTTTTTTCCCCCTACTTTTTTTCCATGAGCTCAAATGCCATCCCTCAGCAGGTTTGTCCTGCTGCACTGCCCTGACCAGCAGCTGTTCAGTTGTTGCTGTGTTTTCCCCTCTCCAGTCCCAGCATCCTAAATCTCAGCATCTGCAGCTGGTGACAACCATTTGCACCATGGCTTGTATTATCATAAATAAACAGGGAATTCAGGTTACAGCACACACATGTCCCAGCACTGGATATTACCAAGCAATTAATTCACTTGCCCAGAAAACTCTAAACAGCCTAAATAGATGCCCAGGCAGCTTTTTCCAGCATCCTTTTCCATCAGCTTGCTGTCTGGGTGGGCCCATATTAAACACAACTTCACCCTCCCCCTCCCCCCCACC
>VYZQ01054156.1:33817-101216 GCA_013400655.1 Mystacornis crossleyi | reverse complement strand
CTCTGATGCTCCCTGCAGTTATGAATTTTACCCTGAATCTTTACTGAAGCACAACTGGACTTTTCAGCAGTCTGTCCTCCTCCTCCTCATCCCCTCCCCCTCCTCCCCACCCCCCAATCTATAACCACAGATTTGCAGAGAATGTTTTATTTTATTGCTGTGCACACAGCAAACCAGTCAGGGAAGGAAAGGTGGGGGGAAACCCCACACAGCTGAAAGCTGTGCTGGCCTCTCCTTTGTTTTGCCTTATCTAGAAAGCCACAAGAGAAAGATATAATCCCTCCAGATTTTGGGTCTACAAAGCAGATAGAGCAGCTAGGCCTGAGAAGTGATTGTAACACTGATGATGGATGCTCTCTTAGCAATCTGAAGTCTTCTCTTTGTAAGAAATACCTGTTGTCCACTTCCCCCAACATGTCTGGAAGCAGGAGGTGCACAAGGCTCCCAAAAATAAATCTGGGCAGGTAAAGGTAGGAGGAGCAGAAACTTCCCACCAAAACAGGCTCAGAGTGGCAGCAAAAAGACTGTGCTGGATACCTTTTTAATAGATGTTTTGGGACTTGCCAATGTTCTTAACAGCAGGATCTACCAAACTGGGGTTAACAACCTTTAGCCTGGTTGTGATTCATATCCAAAACTTTACGGAGAGGTCTCATGGCCCATCATTTCTTGTTAGTAAAAAGGGAATTAAGTTCTTTAAAGGGGGATATGGACAAATTCCTCTTTATTCATGCTGTAAGAACCTGTCTCTGCAGTGTATGGATTGAGGGAGAGATCAAATACTGCACATACCTATAGTCACTATATTTTGCAAGGGACAAGGTGAAAGCCAATTTCAAATGTATTCGCTGCAAATGCCTGACCCCCAGAACCACCGTGTTAACAAACTGAAACAAATCCCAAGACGGTGGACAAGCTGTAATAGACATGCAACAAGTTCCAGGCCTGTGATCACAGATCTCTCTCCTTTCATTTGCCATGATCTGAATGTCAGCACATTATCATCTCAGCTCAGGCCCATCTAGAAAAGACTGGTTTTGATTTGCTCCACAGAATGGATGCAAGCTCCAAACATCACTCATACCTGATAAGGGCTCATTCTCCAAGACTGGCAGATCTGACTGCTTCTGTGGTGATTCTTCTTCTTCATCATCTTCTTCTTCCTTTTATGTTGCATTAGAAAGCAGAAAAAAAAAAAAAGAAAGAAAAAGAGGGAAAATGCAAACCATTAAGCTGTTTGTCAAAACGAGACAGAAAATTTTGAATGGTACTAGTACCAAACAGAAACATGAATTGCATCAAAAACATCTCTCATCAAACAGTCTTGTGGCTCATGCCTTGCATTAAAGCAAGGCTCCCAACAGCCCTGGATCAGGCATCACCTCCCCATAATGCCAGTAGTACATATGGAGGAGGTGAAGCTCAGAAATCATGTGAAGCCTCAGAGAACTTAACAGTGTTTGACTGAAAAAGCTGGCTGGAGCCAGCTCTAAATTCAACATTACACTTGACACTTGAATGCAGTGTTGCCTGTCTCATGCTCCAGCTGAAGTCATTAAGCTTATCTGTCCATTTCAGAAGAGAAAGTTTTATTAGAATTATTCAACTTTTCCGTATTAAAATACTAACTCTATTCCTTTGAAAAAGCCACTGATGCCAAACACAGAACGAAGCAAAAAGTTGATTTTTTTTTTTTTGGAGATTTTTCCCCTTGATAAGTGAATGTCTTCAGCATTCAGAGGGAAAAAAATCTCTTCACAGCTGAACTTCTGATTTGCCATCTCAGATGTCTTGAGCTAGATCAGATGAGCCCTGCCATCTACAGCAATAGTGGGTCCAGCAGGACCAGGACAGCAATTCTTCCCCTGTATTCAACACTCCTGAGGCCTCACCTCAAATCCTAGGTTCAGTTCTGAGGCCCTCATGACAAGAAAGACATTGAAGGGCTGGAACAAGTCCAGAAAAGGGCAACAGAGCTGGATTTGATGAGGAACAGCGGGAGCTGGGAGGGAGTTCAGCCTAAAGAGAAGGAGGCTCCTTACTCTCTACAACTCCCTGACAGGAGGGGGTAGCCAGGTGGGGGTCGGTCTCTTCTCCCAGCTAACAAGTGATAGGACAAGAGGAAATGGCCTTAAGTTGCACCAGGGGAAGTTTATGTTGGATACTAGGAAAAGTTTTTTACCATGAGAGTTGCCAAGCAGTGGAACAGACTGCCCAGGGAAGTGGCTGAGTCCTGGGAGTATTTAAAAGATGTGTTGTTGTGGCACCTGGGAACATGGACAGGAGGGTGAGCAAGGCAGCCCGGAGGGCTCTGTGCTGGCAGTGGCAAAATGCCACAGAGTCGCTGGCAAGGCAGGGAGGCGCTGCTGGAGCATAAAGCAGGCAGATCATATTCGTCTTTCAGAGTAGTATTTCCAGATTAAATATAAGAGGGAAGCTCAGAGAGGTCAGAGGCTGAGATTGACTTTCAGAATGGTGCCTTTGACGTCCAAAGAGGGAGGACAGGCTTATTAAAAATGCAGTGTGGATTGCAAATCTGTCACACACCCAAGCCACCACGTGGAGCAGGAGGATGGATGAGGCGGCTATGGAGAACCTGCTGACAACAATAGCCTCTCGAGTGACGGGTCAGTGAATAGTTTGCTGCTATTCAGCATTGCTTTGACAGAAACTACACAAAGCAACTGTGTGGGGGGCAAGGAGCAAACGTTCTCTTCCATTTGGAAGCTTGTTTAAAATCTTGTGGTGGGGAAATAAGACCATGAATGAGAATTAAGTTCTGCATTGATTTAGAAAAATCAGTTTAGTGAGGCAGAACGGAGAGCGGAGAGAAGTGAAGGGGGGATCATTGGGATGGAGAGGAGGAGATGGCAACAGCAGTGACAGAGAGGAAGAGCATGCCATGCCACTGGAACATGCTGGGTGAAGGCTCCACCAGCTTCTGCCATCTCCCTGGCTTTCCACTGCTGTGTCCACTCTGGAGCACGCCGGGTTGCACCTGCTGCACTGTTTCTTGGCCACAGTGAAAGTCCCTGTAGAAGACTAAAGCTGACAGTGTCCAGCACAAGGGTAAATGCCAAGAGGAGGCCACACCATCTGGGGGCAAAGGTTTTGCATGCCCTGCACCATTTCGCTCCCTCTTATCTCTCACCCCTTAGCAGCTGCCCAAAGGCTGCCTCGCCACCACACCATTAACTTGCTGCAAATTGAACCTTTCCCACAGGAAAATTCTGGATACAAAGTTCTAAATAGGAAATACTTCATGGTGAAAATTTAAAAACAACAGTATTCATCAGACACTGAAGGCAGTGACTCTCTAAATGTTGCCAAGATGCCTCACAGGTGTTTAGTTTGGGTTTGAGCTTATGGATGAGTGGGGTATGCTGTAAGTGTTCTGTTCTCATTTTACAAACAATACTCTGTCTCTAAAACCATATTCTTTTTTCAGGAAGTGGAAATTTCAGGTAGATTTGGGGGACATAGAAGCCAGATATCCTGGAAGGTACAGATCACAATGCAGGGGGGACCTGAGATAAGGGAATTATATTCCATGAGTCTTAACTGCAGCAGACCACAATTCTTGGTGAGGGGGTCATTTATTGTAGTTGCAAGATGCAGCATCAAAGCATCCAAACAAGTGTAACTCACTACTGCATGGGGCCACCACTTTCTCCTGGCAAAGTTTAATCAGACTGAAGTATCTTGGCTGTGGTGAGGCTGTGAAACAGGATGCCCAAAGAAGCTGTGCATGCTCCATCCCTGGAAGTGTTCAAGACCAGGTTCGATGGGGCAATGTAGGATTCCTTAGTGAAGAGCTGCTGGGTGGATTCAAAGGGAGAATGTCACTTTTCCGCTTTTTTATTTTTAAGAATATATTCATTTCTGTATCTCTCAGAAAAGCAGTTGCCTCAGGCAGTAAAGGGAAGCTGGGAGAGAAGCTACATGGAGTAACAGACTCCCTGCCTGTAAGTGCTGTGAAAATCCTCTTCATGCCATCTCCTGAGGACCCTTCTGAGAGAAAGGAATGTAGTCACCTCCCCATCAGGCACAGGTTTAGCCCGGCTTGGATCCAGGTAAACTTTTCCAGTGTATCAATGACTCTGGAGGTTGCAAGCACTAAACCCTGTGTCTCTCCTCACAGAGAGGGTCACACGCTCAACCCAGCTCTGGGGTCGCGTGCCCAACCCAACTGGATCAGAAAACAATGGGACAAGCAGTACAAGAGTGCTCCTCCCTGTCAGGAGTGGGCTGATAAGGAAGGGGTGGCGTGGTTAATGGCATGCCAGGGGGATGAAATAATGTCTTGAATGAAAGCACCGTGATAGGCAAGAGCTATATTTATGGGTGTGCAGGGCAAATAACATTTCATACATATTTCAGCACTTCTAAGATAAAAAGAAAAGGTTTTCTTACAGGCCTTGTGGAATAGATAAGGGGATTTATAATAGCTACATTTCTGGCCTATAATCCTTGGAAATAAATGTTGGCTCCACATGCCAACTATGACATAGAGACAGGCTACATGATCAGCTCATTCCATCATGTAATTTGGGCTGTATTAATTAAAGCTGATCTTTCTGTTTCCCCTTGGCCCAGCAGAGTGTGCAGCTGTATCACCCTGCAAAGAATTGGTCATATGGCTGAGAGCCAGCCGTGGCTTTAGCAGCGGGGTGCACAACTCTCACCCCAGGTCTTGGCCCTTTACCTCTCCCCTCTTCTGTCTTGCCCCACCTCCTCTAGCAAAGTCACCTCTGGCTTCCCACCACCACGACTGGTTTAAATTCAGCAGCACCCTTCTCATGTGAGAGTTATTTGGGAGTCTATCCAGTAGGCATTCATCACCTCCACCCCTCTCCTGCAGCACAGCCACAGCTCATTGAGAATTTGGGCAGGGGTTTGACACAAGGGGAGAGCGCCAGGGAGCAGAGCCCTTTGCCCCCACGAGCTGTCCCCACAGAGAAACACAGGCTGCAAGGGCTCTGCTGGGAGAAAAAGTTGAAAAGGAAGCCCAAGGCTGTGGTAAGTGGTAGATGAGTGACCATCCATGAAACTTGAAACAAAGGATCACTAAACCTTCCTAATTCACCTCCCAAGTCTGTGTCAGGGGTGACAGCAGGACTATGGCTCTGTTTGGACTTTCAGCTTTGATTGTCATTCGTTTCTGATGTGCCTCTGCAGCTCATAGACAAACCACAGGATTTTCCCTTGGCAGAACATCTGCCTTTGTGCCTCTCTAACATAGACTGCATCTCTTCGGTCCCTGACAAAGAACAAAACCCACCGAGTCTCCAGGGATGAAAGTAAAGCTTGGAGAAAGCTGTGGGATCCTGAAAAAGCTATTGATAACAGGATGCACAGGAAGGATGGAGGATGGGTGTTCACATACGTCCTGTCTGCTGTGTCTTTTCAGTGCCCACCAGGCCAGCAGGGAGCACTTGATCTGACAGATGGTTTTCTTCAGCCTGGACAAGCCATAGGGGACATCACACACACCCACACTTCCCAGCTTCCGCTCCCAGGCTCTCCTAAATCCCAGCAAAGAACCTCACTGCCCTTTCACACAGATGCCTGAAGAGTAGGAGCTGCCCTCAGAGTGTCCACATCCTCATCTGAGAACTATCAGAATTACTCCTCCTGAGCAGAAAGGACTTTCTGGCTCATTCCGACCAAAGCCCTGACACCTGACACAGACACAAGCTCCAAGTGCCCCCTTCCTCGAGGTGGCAGGAAGGTGCCACTGTGAGGGTCACTTAGCATCCCATGTTTACAGCGTGATCATCACCACTCCGAGCTCCCAGTAATTTAGAATAGTCTATGCGTTACTCATGCAAACCTGGAACTGCCCACAAGGACCACAGGTGACAAAAGCCAAACCAGTCTCCCTAATCCAGGGCTCAGGGTGGGTGAGCAGCCATCCTGGGTGTCAGATGTAATCTCTGCCTTCAAAGTGCTGGAGAATGGAGTGTATCTAATCCACCCAGACTGGCACTGTTTGTATGATTCACCCTGATAAACCCATATGCAAGAACTTCACTTGCTCAGGGCTACAAATGGCTTTAGTGGGATCCCAAAATATGTTTAATTATTGGCATATAATACTTGATAGAAGCTAAAAAAGAAAACCCATCCTATTCCATCAACAAAGGCACCAGCCTCACCTCAAGGTCAGAAAACAGCTGCTGAGCCACACTGCCATCCATCCCTCACCCAGATCAGCGCTCCGTGAGAAGATTCCCCTTGTCTTTAATTTAAGGTGTGGGTCTAAGGCAAGCACGTTTCTCTGTAAACAGTACAAGTCACACAGCACAAAAGCATGTGGGAGCCAGAGGCTGTTCTTGGTTTGGATTTTTCAGCTCCAGAAGAAGCTTCCAGATGTGTTATGAGAGGCATGTGTGCTGCCCATTGCTGCAGGATCTGAGCACTTTCTGCATAAAATCAATAGCAAGTCAGTGGGGAATTTCCTGGACTCATTTGCTTTCTCTCATTTATTTAATTATATACAAATAGGTGTATAGAATTAAATACTATTTCTCAAAATTATACTTGAGAAAGTTTTTTGATTTTGAGAGGATTCACTTCTCACCTGATTTATGTTGTGGCTGTTAGAGTTAAAAGGTTCGTGGCAAAGCCAGCACTGCAAAGTGGCTTTGGAAAGGGTCCTCTTTATGGTAGAATGGCTTTTCACAGAGGGGTGGCATTTTGGAGGGGTTTAAAGCCAGTCAAACTGGTCTTGCCTGATCTCTTCTTGAAGTTCACTCCCTCTTGCTGGTTTTCCTAAAGGCAGAATGCTTTGTCACAAGCTCTCTCCAGCCCTGCCCTAGGCTTTGTGATCAAATGCTGAAGCCCATATAAACAGCTTTTGTACTTTGTGCCTGGAAAACCTCTTTGTCCTCTTACAGAAACGTTTTCTCACAATTTCTTTGGGCAAAAACCACTTTCCAGTTGAAATAAAAGCCTCACTTTGTCTGTCTCTGAGACTCTTGATTGTATTAAAAGGCACTAGACACACCAGCAAATTTTAATTCCACCTCAAGATGAAAAAGGCCTCTCAAACACTTAACTCTAATGTTTCAGCCTGGAATCATATTCCAGTCTCCATCCTGTTTGTCAAAAACAGAAAGTCAGTCCTGGTTTTCCACCCTCTGGGTCTCAAAGGTGGCCCTGAGAGTATACTGGGCCTGCAATTATTGTGTCTCTCTAAATTGAGAAAGGGTTTGTAGAAACAAAATGAATGAAGGGGAGGAGGGAGGATCCCTGGTCATATAAAAAATACAGAATAAAAAAAAATTAAAACCATACTAGGGACATGGCATTTTATAGATTTCTTGCAGAAAGTAGTATGTTTATGGAAAATTTTGAAAGCTTTTGCTTTTGGACCAGTTTGGAGGAAAATCAAATTTTGCTGCTTTTTGTCTTCCTAAGAATGATATACCCAACAGAAACTGTGACTGTGATTTTCAGACAGCTCATCTATAACCAGCTCACTGCTAAAACACAGCACATTCCCTGGTTAAACGTGTTGATTTCCATGGGTTTTGCTTTCCTGATCTCTGCCTTCCCTGCAATACTTGCTCTGCACTTGCAAAAAGACACACGTGAGCTCCTGAGTACAGGCTGATTCCCACTCACCCAAAACAGAATTTACTCACAATCACCTGAAATGGGCACATTTTTAATAATGGTGGAGTGGCTAAACCTGTAAGGAGAGTAGGAGTTATATTAAAGCTGCTTGTCATTCCTTTAGAAAGATAAGGAGACAGGGGGCTACAACAGGAAGTATTGCTTAATGTTTGTGCAGAAGAGAAATCCCTTTCTATTCATTTTTCTGTGACTGTTACAGCACCATCAGGAATTCTCCCCAAATCTGAAAGGCAGGACAGAGCTCACAAAAATTGGTAGTGAGTCCATCCAGTGCCAAAGAGGAGATGGAAGCCCAAGTATTACAGGTGACAACCAGCTCAAGCAAAACAGGGCCATGAGCTCTTTGAGCCAGATATTTGTCACTGGCCAAAGCTGTGGTCAAAGCTTTCTTTGGAGGAGAGGAGGAGCCTGGTCAAAGGTTTCTCTGCATGAAGGAGCAGGTCAGATACAGAGCAGAGGAGATCCATCCAAAAACTGGCAGCAAACTATCAACACAGGAGTTTCTGGGTTGTGGGAAGAGGAAATTTAAGATGGGAGCTGGACACAGGCAGAGGGATGGGTCAGATCTCCCTGTCTGCCCTCAGCAAACACCTGTGTACTTTTCTATGTAGAGGACACAAAAATAGATCATTTTTATGACAACAGCAGTATTTGCACAAATTTTTCACAAAGAACAAGTCATGTAGGCTTCTTTACTCCTTTCTTTACTTTCATTGACATTTGCTTAAAGTCTTGTCCTTGAGTCATTTAGTTTCTAGGAACAGTTTCCTCCAACTTCCATTGCATCCCACACTACTTCTGGTGATCCTGCTAGTGCACGGCTATATTTGAGAGACTGGATATTTAAGGAACACAGTCTAGAAGATCATTTTCTTGAATAAAAATATTCCCCCACCTCCTCACTCTTGCTGTGTGTTTTGGTGCCAAGGGAAGATACTGCTGGATCTGTGGAATTAAAAGGGAGTACACGTGGCACTTTGTGATATGGTTTAGTGGGCACGGTGGAGCTGAATCAAAGGTTGGACTTGATGACCTTGGAGGTCTTTTCCAACATTAATGATTCCATGATTCCATACTGTTATGGCCCATAGCTAGCGAAGATAGGCAAAAAAGTTTGCCCAAAGGAAAAAAGCAAAGTTGAAAGCAAAGGGGTAAGAGGAAGAGGAAAAGAAAGGAAATCCTCATCAAATCCTCATTCATATATTTGTCCTTGATGCAGCAAAACTGCCAGATGGCTGAAATGTGAGGCCAGGTTGTGCAATGCTGCAAAGGGCTTTGCAATAAGAATTGGGAAAGCAGAAGCTGCTGGTTTCTGTGGTTAAAGCCAGCTGCCAAACAGCCAGGAATGGAAAATGTCCCACAGCAGGGCTGTTCCTGCCTGCTCTCAGGCTGCTGACATCCCGGCATATACTGCAGGTGCTTCTCCAAGCTTGCAGGAGAGCTACAGCAAGGAGCCTTCATGGAGCCTCCTTCTTCCCTGGGAGCGGGCTGTGCTCTGGGACACCCCCAGACCCGCTCACACCTCTCATTCCCCTCCCCTCCCTAAAGGTCCCTTTGCCCACACTGCTGCCCCTGGGCTGCTGCAAGGATCAGAGTTCCTGTATCACCTGCACATCGACCGCACCAGAGCAGTGAAGGAACATGAAAAATGGGAAAAAGAGGGGTACAGGTGGTGTGTCACACCACAACACTCCTCTGCTTGATATGGGAAGCACCAGGGATGCACAGAACAGCTTCCAAGCAGGAACACCCCCTCTGTCCTCTGATGTGCCAATAACGGGCAGCAACGCTGCCTTCACCCCAGCTGCGCAAGGGGATTTGCTGCATTAGCAGGGCTTGGGTATTCGGGCAAGAGGGGTCCCGTCCAGCAAAGCTGGTGGGGCAGGGGAAGGGCAGGTGGAAAAGCTGCGGGCCTCTCTCTTGTTTCTCAACTGGAATTTATTTAAGACACAAACAAATGTTTGCTCATGCATTTTCCCTTCTCTGTCCTGCCCTTCATGTTGAGGTTAAAAGGGATGAAATGGGGAGGAGAAATGTTTCACTTCTCAGTTTGATAGAGAACTTGGAGGCTTCAAAGAATTCCAGGTAACTGTGCAGGAAGCATTTTCAAAAAATGTGGGGTTTTTTAGAAAAGTGAAACCATCATTTTCCCATTGCCAGGGTCTTAGAGGATCCCCTGACCCATAGAGAAGTGTCCATCTCAAGGCAGGTGTGGGTGGGTGACAGATACAGCATGGCTGTTCTGCTTGTGCTGCCTTGGCTAGAGAAATACTGCAGAAAATCAGATTATAAAAGCAAAGCTTGAAGTTGTCAGCACTGTCCTTTCCCTCACTGCCTCAGGACGGCTTTTAAAATTCTGGGGAATGTTCACCACTTCCCAGTAAGTTTTCTCCCAGAAGGTAGGAGCTAAAGCCACTCACAGCTGTTTCCGTGCTCCCACACAGCAGGGGAACAGCTGAGATACTTTTTTCTTCATTTTTCCATTTGCAGCACTCAGCTGATCTCCCTCGGCCCACAGCAGTGGAAGGAAATAAAGTTGCTCTGGGATGGCAGAGGATGGTACGTGCACGTGTCCTGTGAGAGGAGGTGTGAAGGGACAGGGGAGCTCAGTGCCTTGGATGCCACCACCCAGCTGCCTGTGCCCCTTGCCTGGGAAGCCTCTGTGCCAGGATGGGCCAGCCAGGATGTGGGATGAGCATCCCACTGAGCACTCTTGTGCTCCATCCCACTGCGTGGACAGATTCTGACAGCATTCCTTGGGACTTGCAAGGGACCTCGGCAGCTCCCAAGGGAAATCAGAGCAGCCCAAAGGCTCATCGGAACCAATCTTAATTCCACATTTATATGTGTGTATGGGTGCACATTACCTGGCAGGCTGTGGAGAGAGGGAGAAGTCCTGTGATTAAATGAGCACTGCATAAGGGTAAATGTGGATGCCACAGACAACTTGAAGAATGCTTCCAGCCTAAATCTCCAGTATTTTCTGGCCCTCACTGGCACACTAGAGGCCTCAAGTGACACAGCAATCCAGAGGTCACATGTGTCAAGCAGCACTGCAGTGGGGTGCTCTATGGACAGTACATCACAGGGTGTAACATCTGCAGGATCCTGGCTTTGCACTACACGTGTGTAGATACTGCTACAATTCACCAAGCAGATATTCCTTTTTAGGAATGTGTTCTGCAGCACCCTTCTGTGTGATATCCAGATGTACCACATGTGCAAACCCACCAGCCTTCCATACAGCCATCCCCTCCATTCTGAATTAGCATCTGGAGTCTTGGCTGTAAAACTCAAAGCAAAAATTTTGCCTCCTGCTGCTCAGAGCACCCCATCTCTCTCCTCTCCAATGCAAACCTCTCCTACTGAGGTTCTCTAGCACTCAGGTTCTCTTGTCTCCTGGGAACACCCTGGGTGTCTTTTACACATTCCTTAAGGGGTTTCCCAGCTCCCATACCCTGGTTTCAGGTGTGCCTCTTCACCATGGCAGAACTTCCTTCCTTCTGCTGCCACCCTTCACTCCCAAAGAGCCTGTGCCATCCATCTGTCCCTGTGCATCCAGTGATGTTCTATTCTTAGAAAAATTAAAAAATCCACCTAAACAAACAAACAAACAAAGACCAACCCAGAGTAAGAGACATAGACACCAGAACCAACTTTTTTAAGTCTCTGGTTACTTTTGTCTCAGAGCTCGGTGATTCAGATTCCGCATCTCGCAAAACTGTCTGGGAGCTAAAAATATGTGACCTCTGCAAGGAGAAATACATAAATCTGCTTGGCCTCCACAAGTCACCAAACTTTCAGGGTTATGAATGTTCTGCAGTCTCTGGTTTATTTTCAACTTCACTTCTGCAATCATAAAAGTCTATTAGTGCTGAAAACCTGGAATTGAACTGCCCTTTGGAAAAACTAAACTCAGATTAATGTACAACTTGCTCTGCTCAAAAGCACGAATTAGTGACACAATGTTAAATCATTCAGATAGAAGTCTCAGAAAAGCAAGTACTTTTCTTTCATGGCTGGTACTTGACTATTAATAAATTAATTAGTGTAATAACTGTATTTCTTGGCTATTAGTCACTCAGATGGGGGTCACTGTATTCTTGTCCCAAAAGAGAATTGGTTTAAGTCTGTTATAATCTGATTGATAAAGATTTCTCCAGTCTGCTTGTTCTTGTTGTGAAAATTTGAGCAAACTTAAGCCCCTTTAGTAAGTGTCCCCATTTCTCACAGATGAGCCCTGGCTGCTGACTGGGTGCAGAAGATACACTCAGAACCAGGGATACCCAAATCCACAGAGTCTGAAAAAGACCCCTCAGCCTTGCTCATGGGAGATGCAGTGAGATGTCAGCCCGGCAGAAAACCAAATCATTGCCCACAAGTTTGAAGGAACAGGCCAGTGATCTTGTATAGTCAGGAGTGGGACACAGAGAGACCTGACAGGTCATGCCCCTGCGTGTGGCGGGGACACCTGGGTGTGTCAGGCTGGAAAGGCCCTCCTGAGTCGTGAACTCATCACCCCCAAACTTCTCTTCAACCCTACAGGATGGGCCAGCCAGCAGCAAAACAGCAGCCTCCGTGCTCTTGTTTCTGCTGAAGCTTGGTAGAGCTTTTGGGGAGGGAGTGGTGAGATCTTTATCAGCAAAGTAGCTTCTAACAAATGTTTTGTCTAGCAGAACAGTTCTATGGGACCAGCACTGAGAGCCAGGAGGGACCCTCAGAGGAGCAAATCAGGATGGGGTGAAGCTCTTTACTCAGACGGTGCCAGCGTTGGGGCCCTCAAAGAGTTCCCCATCCCTGGTCAATCTGTAAGCGCATCAATCTTCATGCCAGCACCAGGACAGCAGGGTTGGGGTGGGGAAGGAAGAGGGAGAGGGTGGGCTGCCCTTTTTGGCTGGTGTTTAACAATAAATTTGATCCTGAATTTATGCTGTGGGAGCCTTGAAGGACGGTTTCTTAGCCTCAGCTATTCTGCCTGTTCCTTTGCCTAATAGTCCTGTCCCTATAGTTCCTGCTGGCTCAAGATTAGGTCTGGCACATTTTTAGCTGGGATTTGCTAAGAGGAAAATCGTCATTACGGTTTGGGAACTACCAAGGTTGGGGAATTACCTGATGGCACATGTACAGTGCAAAGAGGATGGGCAGCTACAGCAGTGGTGGCTTGGACTCCCTGGACAACCGGCTCCCAGATCAGAGGGGCTGCACTCCTCCTCTGGCATTAGACAGGAAAATGAGGCAAAGAGCCTTGGAAAAACCCTTTTATCTAAACATAGTTGCACTGGTAGAAATACGATCTAAAAATGCTCTGCTTTCACAAGACGAAAACAAGATGCACAGCCCTGGGGTGCCTTAGTGCAGGGATTTGTCACGTCCCCCCTAAATGGGCACGTTCCTCCTCAGTGATTTGTCCCCAAATCTCCTCCAGCCCCCCTCTGTGCTGGTGGCATGTGGAGGGGCTGAGCTGCACATCAGCAGCAGAGTGGGAGGCTGAGTACAGCCTGCAGCACTGTGTGAAACACACAGAAATGCAGACCACAGAAACAATATCTGGGGAAAGACATCCCCTCACTGAGGGTACATTAAAACCCTTGAGCCAGGAACAGCCCATATAATGAGTGCTTTGGGGGAGGACACAGTTGCAGGGGAAACCGATTTGTTAATACTGCACGAGTCATTAAATGCATGTTACACGGGGTAATAGCAATGTGGAGAGGGTTACTCCCTCCTTTATTGCCCCAGGAAATTCATCTTTTCACCCAAGTGCAGGAATGAGAAGAGAAGGTTTGGGGACTCCCTGTGTCCCTTCCAGCAAATACATCACTACCTGTGCATGGGAGACACCCCCACCATCTCTCATGTGGGCTATCACGTGCATTTACAACTTGACAGCAGCATGAGTACAAAGGGCTGGGATCTTCTAGACCAGCTCCTGACCACGACAAGCCTTGGCAGGGCAGAGCTGCTGATGTGCTCCCACAAGTGGGCACTGGCCAGGCTGCTGGGCTTGGATCCCATCACACTCAACCCACATTCTCTGCAGCCAGCACCAGCCTTTCTCTTGACTTTGGTCAAGAGATTTTCTGGTCTCTGCTTATAAAACCCTCAGAGGGAAGCAGGATCTCACTGTTTTGGACCAGGACCAGCACTGGTATGGCCCTTCAGTCTCTACACCCACAGTTCACAATCAGTTTAAGCCAATCTGAGACCGTACTGTCACCCAAAGGTGTGGTCCTGCTTACTCCCTGCCCTGGTTGCATGTTTCTGCTTGCTCCCTTGTGTCAGCACAACTTGTGGTGCAGCTACCAGCTAGTTGGATCCACATGGTGGCTCATTTTTCAGGCAGATTAGCAGGCTGACCTGCCTCGCCATGTGGTTCCACAGCTGCTAGCGGGGCACAGTGGTGGTGGCAGGAACGCACAGCCAGGAGTAGGGTTGGGCGGGATGGGACAGGCAAGCAGGACTGTCCCTTTTGGCAGCCAGACAGAGCTGCATTGGCTTGAACTGCTTGTGAAAACCTGCTTTTAATTTTCCCTTTGGTAAATACGAATAATTCTCTTTTAATGGGGAAGTTGTGCGGCTCCATTGTGCTTCAGAATCACTCTAACCACAGCATCTTTCTGCAGATCATAACAGAGTTAAGTGTGTTGAGAAAATAATATTTCAGCTGCTAACAGTTGAGTCAACAGCAGGGTGATCACGATTTAATCTTCTGTTTCACAGGGGGAGACTGCACTGCTATTTTACAAAACCTTTTTCATCACAATAGGATTCCCCGAATCAAAGGCTCACAGGTGTGATTTTTGGCCAGGAACAAACAGTTGCATTCCTATCAAATGCATTCTGTTTTCCAAGCAGAAATAATTTTCAAATCCTCGGTCCAGGAGAATTGCTTTCCAGAAAAGGAAGGTGTTGCTGCCCCATGAGTTCAAAGGCCCATCAGGAATGTTGTGGTTAGGATGCTGCTAACAAGGCATCTTACATTACTGAGGAACAATTCCTAGAAGTTAACCAGGCAAAAATGCCTACAGGAGGCTCAAACTAGCAGAATTTAGAGAAAGAAGTAAATTCAGCCATCAGGAGTAAGAAGAAGGTTGCATCCCCCTTTATTTTCTGCAGAAGCTGAATAAAAACCCTGTGCTTCTTAGCTCTAAGCAATGCCCTTTCAAAACTGATGGAGTAAAACAGACATCTCTTTCAAAGACAAGCTGAAAAGCTGCTGAATTTTCTTGTTGGTCTTTGTGGGAATATTGCTATATAATAGTCAATGGCTGTGCTCTTTGGGAGGTTGGATTAGACGTGCATAAAGATTCCTTCTGCCTTTTCAGGCTATTCATTTTGTCATATGGATTTCTTTCAGAGTGCCTTCTTTTTATTACATCAACATACTGAAGACCGGCAGTGATTTCTTACTCTCTAGAGGACTTTGCATGGCCACATCAGCAGAAACGAGCAATTTTATCCTGCAGGGATGTGGGAGTACCATAAATGGGAGTCTCCCAATATGCAAGATGTAAAGGAAAGCAACCCCTGTCCCAGGAATGTGAAGTGGTCAGACCTTTAACTGTCAGCTATGGTCTGATTTCAAATATGTCACGAGAGATCAGAGGAATTTGATACAAATTCATTTCTTGGGTGTTTTAGTATTGACAGACTTCCTTGCAGAATTTATGCAAGCAGTGGATTGAGGCCAACAGGCCATTTGAGCCTGCAGGCTGCTTGCCAGGGTATATCCTGGATTAAGGCAGGAAGGTGAAAATAAAAGGATGGAGTGAGTGCGCTCCTCCTGTGCGGGTGGGATTTGTCCACATGCAGTATTGCTCTGTGGGGAAGCCATTCACCCCAACTCCTTTAGGACAGCTTCTTATCCTTCAGTCATGCTTGGGATAGCTTTAGGAGAGACGTGGTTAGGGAGCAGGGAGCTGGGCAGAGCACAGAGCCTGTATCTCGCCAGCCACTGCTGATCACAGCGAACCTCAGCGTTTGCACGCGGTGAAGCAGAGCCCTGTTGCAACACCAGCTCCATCTGTGGGGTTACTGCAGTGAGACTGCTCCCTGCCCCACCAAAACCTGCTCCAAACCTCCTGAGTCCCAGCTGTGGCAAGAAACTGGGGAGCAGAGAGGACAAACAAAGAGGGCAGGAGTGCAGATGGAGCAAGGTTAATCCATGTGTCAAGTTACAGGCCTGCAGCAGAGGGCTCTGGGGGGGAGGAGGGCAGGTGAGAGTCACCGCACAAATCTGAAGCACGTGCTGTCTGCATATGCTGCTCTGCAAAATCTGGGTTAAAAAGGGAGGTGCTCTAAAACCATAAGAAAGTATCTCCTTGTAATACACGTGCAATCTGGATGCAATATCCAGAAAGAACAGCCACCCTCATCTTCAGCAGTACGTGGCAAGTTTGGGGTACTGAAGCTGCAGACTCTTCTCTCTTGAAGTTTTTGCAAATATGAGACCGGAGATTTTGTTTGTCAGAGTCTCCCTGAAACAGGGCTAAGGAGAGTCAGCTTAGGAGGTGCTCCATAAGTTGAAAACAAGCCACCATGCTCTGTACTACATGTTTTTTTCTTAGAGAAAACGTCGTGAAGAGAAACCACCGGCAGAGCTGTAGCAATTTGGGGGTGCAGCTACCAGAGCTGCTGTAAAGTGCCTTGATCTGGAGGGAAGGGGGGCAAAAGAGGGGAAAGGGAAAGGGAAAGGGAAAGGGAAAGGGAAAGGGAAAGGGAAAGGGAAAAGGAAATGAACTGCCAGGAGGGGGAAGCCAGCAGGATTTGCATCTCTCAGCAAGGCAGGGCTTAATGTCTTCTGCAGACAGGGAAGCAGCCTTCCACTGCTGCCTTTTCCTAGCCCAGCTCACTGCAGATAACAGGGTAATAAATCTGTCAGTCCCTCAGCACACAACTCCCCTCTGCATTCCTGTGCAGAACTGCAAAGGATTATTAGCTGAATAACTCCCTTTGAAACCAAAGCTACACTTCCAGAGCTCCTAATCTGACCCTGGCAGTGTATCAGCCACACAAATCTGATAATAATAGGTAGGGTATGCTATAATTTGGAGTAAGGAAAGCTCCACATCAGATCCCTGCATCCCAGTTACCTGGGACATTCCTTCCCAAACTTCTCCACCCTTGTTTTCAAGCCAGTCAATAGACAAAGATTAAAAAGAGGTTAAAAAAACTAAAGTGGAGTAGCTCTCTTCTAATTTCTTGCTGAAAAAAGTTGCCTTGCCGTATTAGATTGCCCATGTCCTCTGAAAGTCCTGGCACATTAATCACACATGTTCACCACACTTCCCTAGGGTAAGAAGAAAGATGATGGGATGCCAAACTCCTGCTTCAGTTCAGTAATTCTGCTAAGCTGCTCCTCATTACTTCACTTACAAACCTGATCTGCAATCAGGGTTTTGGGTCCTTGCCCCCAGCTCCACCTGCACAGAGCAGGCCGGCAGGAGGAGTGAAGCACAGCGTTGGAAGATACGTACCCATTAGCTTATTACCCTTTGCCATCATCAGAGATTCATTATGACTGAGGTCCAAAATACATTAAAAGCCTTTGAACTGATCATTTACTGAAAATCAGCAGCATCACTGTAGTTGGGTATTTCTAGAGGTTGGCTGGTGTCAGGCTTGTGATGCATTTAATGATTCAACCAGGAAAGACAGAAGAGCAGAGCCAAAATACCCATACTGTTACCAAACATCAACACTTTAAGAAGCCATATTATGAAACTAGAGCTTTCTGACATGCAGTCATGGTGAATATTAATAGACTTATTAGAGCTGATCCAAGTTTTCCTTCTTGGCTTTTTGCTTTGTTTGCCAAACAACAACAATAAAGATTTCTTTAGCAGAAAGAGACATAATTTCAGGCATGGAATGGTATGATTATGTTTTGGGACAAAGAATAAAAGATTGAAATTACAAAATACATAGTCAGGTCTCTGTGCCGCTCTTGTTCAAACCACACTGACCTTGGGAGGAACAGGAGAGGAAGCAGGATCAGGACAGGTTTCGATCACCTCCCAAAACTCGCCTCACTTCCATTTTTTCAGCATTAAGAGTTTCTCTTTCCCTCCCACCTCTGCCTCCTGCTGGCCATGCTCTCAGGCTGTGATTTCTTGGGTGACAGGCTGGGTTGGGTGGGGTCTCGCACCCCTCTGCATTTACTTCTCAGCCTGTCCAGAAGTCCACCACCCCGGTGGCTGTGCTTGAACCAACTGCACTGGGTCTAAAACCATAAGCAAAACCAGCTCACAGAGCTCATCAGCCCAAAAATCTACATTACTTGTTTGTTTTGGAGGAGGTGGGAAGGAAGTGAGGGAGCAGCATCCTTCAGATCCCACGTCTAGCATTTCTTGTTATACATTGCACAGGCATTTCAAAAGCCGGGTTAAGCTTTACAACAGCAAATGCACTTTAGGGAGAAACATTAAGAAATAAAAGATGAACGGCAGGCTCAGAGGAAAGGAAGGCAAGAAGTGTGGAAAAGGACCGAGGGGCCAGACCCACATACTGCGACAGCTATCAGAGCAGAGAGGAAAATCACAGTGACACTGTATTTTAGGAAACTCGTCATGAAAAACCCATCAGATCAGATTAGACTTCTTTCCTCCAATGCCTTGGTGCATCTTGAAGACCAGCATGGTTTCTTTAAATAACCTATGTGTTCTGCATGGTCCTGCAGGTTGGGGAGAGTATTCTGGATATGCAAAAACACTCTGGGCTCAAATAGTCCCACCCGCGTGCTGGAGAATGGGTGTTCATGCCCCAAGGGCAGGTACAGCCAGTGACCACTCTCCTGCATCCACCTCCAGCACAGGGAGATGTGGGGAGCCCACCAGAAGCCCCTCAGCATTTCACCGTGTAAAAGGGAGGAGTGGCAGCACATCTCTGGTTACGAGCCCATATGGTGATGAGACATCACCTCGGCATGTCAGTGTCAACTGCTGACATGATCATAGCTTTGTCTGGCACCCAAAGTCTCCTGGAAATAGCACACTGGGCTCCAGATGCTTCTTTATGTCTGAATATTTGCATTCCCCCCTCTTGAGGCTTAAACCTAACTAGGCTTTGCAATTAGCTTCGCAAGAGCTGCTCCTTTTCCCCGTCCTTGCAACAAATACTGAGCCTCTGACATGAAATGGCTCAGCATTTGCACAGTGAAGGGCAATATAATAACCAGCTCACTCAATCCATATTTTCTTATTTATCTACCTGTTCTTCAGAGCAGGGCAAAGCGTGAGCTCATGCCCTGCCAGGCCTGAGAGGGTAATCCCAGGATACTCCACTGGGGTGGTGTTTATTCTATTACTTCAGATGGCGATCAGGGCTGCTAATGAACCGACACACGGGTGAGGAGAGGGGGAGAGCTGCTGACTGGGGGCCAGAGGAACGCCCCCTCCACTTCCCATATCCCTGCTCTCCCTTCCCCCACACCTCTGCCGCTGCAATGCCACTGATTACCAAGCCTTCCATCTCAGTCCGTCTCACAAACAGGGCTGGAATCTGGAAAATTTCTCTCTGACCGAGCTTGTCAGTGTCCACAAGTCCCCTACAAGCAGTACCAGTTTCTTGTTATTTTTTATTGACAAATAACACCATTAACCAGGCAGATTTTAGTGAGCTGTTATGCCCGTTCTCTGTAGATGCAATTCTGCTGATTTTGTTGGAAGATCAAGTTCCTTCCTGCTGCTGGTAACATTTGCTCTTTGGCTGAGAAATGATGGCTAAAGGGAATGAAAACAATAGGATTCAATGAGCATTTGCTTCCAGGGGGTTTCTTGCCAATGCAATTCCACAAGAAAAACTAATAATAATAAAAAATGACGTAAGTGTTAATATTATCTCTGAGAAGACCTTAAATTACACAAGCCTGGGGAGCTAAAAGAATGGTTTAATTAAAATCTGCTTGTGTCCGCTTTCTTCCCAACGTGTACGAGCAAAGCCCACTGGGAAAAACCTCCTACAAGAAAGGCAAATCCCTCTGAAAATCGGAGAATTCCCCAAAAACTTATAACCAGAAAAATAAGGACAAGGGGTTTCTTAAGGACACTGGCTTCAGTCAGAGCCCAAATAAGTGGTTCCAGTGCCTGCTGTCCCTGGAGCTGTGCTGGGGCAGGAGCAGCAGGCACCCATGGGCTGTTACTGTGACTTTCAGAGGGAATCTTGTTGGCACAAAAATTCTCTTCTTCTCCCTATACTTTTAGCTATATCTATCATCTCAGGGCCGGTTTTGAACCTTAAATACTTTTCTTTTTCACCATTCTAAATTACACGTGAACAGATCCCATCCTACTAGGGAAATTTTTCTGCCAGTGGATGGTGACCCAGCAGAAATAATTTTCCTTTACTGCTTTGGATTATTGTTTGAGTTTCCTGAGAGCTGGCTCTGCCACTCTTCCTTTCAGAAACTGTGCATGATTTCAGACCAGAGGACCTCAAGGTCTGGGACTTGATTTCACACACTTTTCTGTTAAACAGTTATAATACCAGATGAGGCACTGTTGAATTCTTGTGCAATAAAAACAAACTTCTCTTGAAATTATGAGGTTGCAACATTTGAAATGATTTATATGATTATATTCGGCTGAAACATGAAAAATCTATTCTAGTGGGGTTTTTATAATTTTTCATTTACAAGTGCCACAGTTTTTAAAAGCTGCAAAGTGTGGAGGTTTGTGTATAATGGGAATTTTATGGTAGCAGCATAATGAATATTAGATGCTTCTGTCAAAGGACCACATATGATTGAATGACAGCAGACAAACTGGAGGAAAAATTTCCAGAGAGTGGAGAAAAACACAACATGAAGGACTAAAGCTCACTCAGGATTTGAAGCTGAGTAGAAGGAAGCAGAACTGAAACTGATTTTTGCTTAAGACGTATTTGTTTTTAATGTCTAGAAGGTCACATACCCACTCAGCATTGAGACTGCAAGTACCAAGAAGTCTTGGGATATTAAGAGAGTGACCTGTCAGGGTCTGGCAGGTCTGCAGAGGAAGGTGGCAGCAGACGGAACAGTTTTTGGACAGGTTTGTGGTATCAGAGGAAGAATATAGCTTAATATTAGGAAAGGACTTTCCCATGGAGACATCCAAAGACACTAAACACGTGTTACTGTAGTCCTTATAGGGAATAGGGCAAATTTTTGCTCACACAAATAAATTTAAGTCTGGAAAATGCCTCACTCTAGTGGGAGATGGGCCTCATTCAATGCAGATGTCAATGGCTGGGTCACTTGAGTACTTTTCCTATTGAAGACACTACTCAGTCACCAAGAATTTGTTCCAGTTATCTGAAATCTCATTGAGCTACAACCTGGACAGCAAAGTCACACTGCACTTAATTACTTTTTCTTTTTCCCCTGGAAGTTTCTAGATCATGCAGCTGGTCTGTGGGAGATTAAGACCTACCACTGAAACAAGGTCCTGCACTATTACTACTTTTCATTGCCCAGTTTTGATTAGCTGGTGTTGGTTCCTGTAGATGCCAAGTGAAGGGCTCATGTTCCTCAGCAGCAAGAAGCATCTGTTAAAATTGCACTTTAGGTACCTAAAAATTAATCTAATCTTTTGGCATCCAGCCACTGTTTTTCATAATAAGCCAAAGGACAGACACAAATTCTGTTATCACACAGGCCAGTTAGATCTTTTTACTAATCTCCACTATTTAGATCTGAAGTTGCAGAGCAAGGGACACATTGTTTGCGGCATGTGGGACTAAATACCATTCAGCACCTTCTGAATTATTTGTTAGCTCTGTTATATGCCTGTGCTTAGCGTCTCTTCTTGTAGCCAGTACAGCAGCAGGGCTGGAGGCAGCTTTGTGTGAGTACAGGTGAGAGGACAGTCCTGTCCCCTGAGAAGGCATCATCTCTCAGCCACGGCATCTGTCTGCTTTGCGTCAGGGCAGGAAAGCTAAGGGTCCCTTCTGCTAGTGCTAGTTACAAAAGAGAGCTAATTTAGACACAGCAGCAGGAGTGCCCTGACTGCTGGTGTGTGGAAAAGAGGGTGACAGAACAGGGCTGCCTTCCAAATGTGTAGCTGGTCCCAAATTACAGCCTGCCATTGTTCTCAGGGGTGTTCAGCCTCCGTGTGGAGTCCTTACCCAACACAAAGCTCCGTGTGCGTGTTCTGAAGCAAAGCTCAAACAACAGCGTTTTGCACCTGATGCTCTGAAATCAGTGACTATCTCCACTGGGAGGGACCCTCCACATCAAACCCTTGGGTCTGGCTGTGCTCAGTTGTTTCTTTAGAGGATCTAATGGCCCAGATAATTTGGGGTTTTGGCACTGTTGGCACACTATTTGTGATCTAAATGTTTCCATTAAAAAGAATCAAGAAATTAGACCTGTCTTCTTATGGTTTAGATAGGACTTTTCTAAAGCTCAATATTCAGGTGTGCTGTCTGGGGAAAGGCTGAATGCTGATCTCAGTGTAGAGCTGGACTGCCAAGCCATGGCCTTTCAGGTCAATATTTTGTTTTAACACCCAGCACCAGTGCATTAGGTATATCAAGGTCTGTGGGTACAACTGTCCTCAACACATGGCTATGGGACAAAGAAGAAAAGCAGAAGCAAAGACAAATGCTGTTGTGCCAGAAGTGTGTGATGCCACATGGAGTGGACTCTGAAGGACTCAAAATAGTTATACTGCAATCTATTATATCTGGATATAATGATAAATCTATAATGACACACATAGTATGTATATCTATATTTATACATGGAAAAATAAATTTATAAAGTTTTGGATTTCTTGAGCTCTATGTCTCTGGGCCAATATAAGGTCAGGTTCATCTAAGACTTGGTCTTTATTCACAGGCAGTCCCCAAGGTCCTACTGGCTGATGAGCAGTTTGGTGCTGGGTCAGGCTCCTTAGGTACAGAACTTCTTAAGTTACTAAAACAAACTCCAAACCAAGAACATTGTGGGGGACCATATCAAAGGTCTTCCAGAAATCCAGGTAGATGAGATCAGTAGCTCTTCTCATGTCCACTGATGCCACCACTCCACCAATGACAGCCACTTCTATGGCCACTCAGTCAGGTACAACCTGCCCTTGGTGAAGCTGTACCAGCCTTTCTCTTCTGTTTTTGCTGCTGGAGACGGAGTGGCCATGGCTGTACCAGACGGGAAGACTGCTCAGCAGCCAGCCCTAGATCAGTAAGAATGCACGATATTGACAGAGTTTGCTTTATCAACAACAAAACAGCAGAGCTGCGATGTGTCAAGTCATAAATAACTCATCATGGGGAAAGTGTGCACCGTCTGGGCAGGGAGCCACAGCACTCATCCTTAGATACGCATTCAAATCAGCCCCATTAGTATCATATTCTTCTGTAATTACTCCATTGATTCAAACTGCATCTTATCTCCCCCAAGAGCTGCAAACACCCTTTAATTTTCTGAAAGACAGGAGGAAGGAGGATATTACCATAAAATTCACGCGGTCTTCAGAGCAAGGCTATGGAGAGTGTGCAAACAGGGCATGAACACCTCTGGAGCTGAACAGTACCAGTTCTGCAGGTGCTGCAGTGAGCAATGGCCAAACACTGAATGCTAACGGGATGCCAGTGTTTGCTCACACAGCAGCATCCCAGGACCCTCGTGCTCACCCTAAGAGTAGAAGGGGTATGAACTCTTCACTGACCCTGGGCTGTTCTGTGTTGGTGATGAAACCCAAAACCTGTCAAGTTTCATGCGTTCTCCAGTTTCCTGGAGGAGGTTTCAAAGTGCTCCTGTTACAATATCTTGTTTTCAGAAGTACCTTTCATGAAACTTCACAAATTCTCCTTAATCCCCTTTAAATGAGGATCTCGTGACTTCCAAGAACTCCCTGAAAGCTCCACTATTTCTATTATTATTGTTGGCACAGAGAAGGCCCATTACTCCCAAGAGCTCTTGGAATAGGTTTCAGGGTGGGAGAGGGCATGAAAGAAGCTCTTAGGCCGTCCCTCATCACTCTGCTAGACAGGAGATGCTGTAGAACAGCAGCTGAAATGCAACTGCATAACCCCTGTGCAAAAAATAACCCAGCTGATGCAAGCTGAGGAAGGAAGAGGTAAGAGAGAGATTTAGAAAAAGGAAAAAGAAGAGCTTCTTGTCAAATAGAGGAAAGTGCACCATTTTGGTTGGGGTCAGCTAAAGCAATGCCATGTGAAAGATGAAAGGGGAGTTGTTGGATGGGGAATTCTGCAGGCAGGAGAGGGGTGGCAGTGCTCACTGCTCTGTGTAGAGATGTGCCAACCTAGGGACAGCACAGTCTGGGACAGGACACAGCATCTCTTTGACCAGAGTCTGCTGCTTCTACCACTAGGATGGATTTTATTTTGCGTATGTGCAGGCCATGGAAGAAAATGAGTTGTGCATTGGCCAGGAGGAAAGGCTCTGTGCTGCCATTACCTCTGTGTTTATGTGGGAGTGGAGAGCAAAGAAAAAATGTAATGACAAAGTCTGGTTTCACTTAGGTGCTGTTTATGTTGAGAGTGAAGAACTGCCAGCCCACACACACTCTCCCCAGACAGCTGCCAGCTACAGAGTCAAGATTAAGAGGGAGAGATGAAGGGAAACATTACAGTAGCTTGCTCTAGTGAGAGATTTTGGCCATAGAGAACAGGGAAACAGAGAGGAAAAAAAATCAGTCCTGTCCAAGGACTCTCTCAAGCCTCTTGGAGGGCTCTGGCCAAATCACTAGGGCAATAAACTCCCAACTGAATTTGCCAAAGCATTAAAACATAAATGTAATTTGTATAATGACACTGTTATATTTGAGATGCTAAGCTCCTGCAGATGTCAGAAGAGCAAATGGTGTTAATGCTCCTCTGGCAACCACAGCCCGTGGTTGAGCATCCAGCCAGAGCTGAAGAGATGGGGTCTACCCTTTGGGTTTATTTTTATTAAATTAAAGCAAATTTGCACCAGAGTAAAACTGAGGAAAATAAAACTAGTTTTTCTTTGTTGTGCTGGCGAAAAGTCTATCCCTATGCAATTCCTACAGTCCCATTGATGAAATGATCACAAACATCTTCTGCTGAGGGGTGGAGAGAAGCTTTTGCCAAGGTAAGCAAAAGGACAGCTCAGTACTGAGCAGTAATGATGTTCATTTCCTGCTAGTTTTTAGCTGCTTGTCAAAACACTTAACAACTCCCAAAGCATACTTGAAATGCTTCCTTCAGGAGTCAGACACTCAGGCCCACAGGACTGTCCAGCACCTGAGCGGGATTTGAACACAACCATTCTCAGCTGTTTTCCCAGGAGAGCTGAGGAGTGCCAGGAGTCCTCATGAGCACTGTGTCCCTAGGAGCTGGTGCTACAAAACCATGAGCATGGGTGAGTTTGACTGTGAGAAGTCCCATTATTTTCAATGGACAGTTGATATATTCCATGTATTTATGGAGTTTACCTACAGGGTATAGCTTCAGTGTAGGGCTTCACCTGGGCCACTACTGGTGTGTTCCTCATCTCAACTGTCCTCACCTCCTGCAGTCCTGTATCTCCACTCAGTGAGCACTTTCCCCTCCTGTAGATGGGTGACAAGTTATTACCAAGCTCTGTTTTACATCACTGTCTTGACACTCAGACCAATTCTGGGCCATGGCCTGGTAAAGTTGTTGTGAGTTATCATGGTACCAACAGCCCGTGTGTTATGTCCAGAGTCTTGAAAATAAGCTTCACTGTGTCAAATCCACCGTGTGCCTTCTCCAGCCAAGGAACTAATCTACGTATCAAAAAGGTGCAGGTGAAAAACAGACAAAGCTACACATTCAAGGTTTGAATGTAGCTGTGAGATCCTCTAAGGGCTTCTGTGTACCCTGAAGGTATGACTGGCACTTTATCTGGGGAGTTGCAAGTGAGACCAATTTCATTGAGGCTCCCCAGGAGCAATAGGAAGCTTCATCTGACATATCATTCCTTGTTTAAGGTCTCAGCTTCTGATTTTCTGGTGGCTCAAACAGCTTGAAAGGGAAGAAATGGTTCCACGATGCATTGGATGGTGTTTGGGTTTCTTTTCTTTTGGAAAATAAACCAATCTGAACTGTAAAGGTCAACAGAGTTCAAGTCAGGTGTGTGATATTGCAAGTAGAAAGGGTCACTGATACGCTTTTGTCAACATGAAACATTTATTGGAGTCATAGCACAGTTGTTGGTTCAGAGCAATAAGGATTCCTTCTAAGTTTCCACCCCAGAGTTTATCAGTTGCTAAAACTGTACTTGGCAATAAAAGATGAGAAAATTTTTCATGCTGTAGCTGAAGTTGAAAGACCAGGCAAGCAAGTTCCTGTCTTTAGTTCTGGCAGTTTTGATTAATGGCCTTGTAAAGGCTGATAAAGACTCTCCAGGCAGTAGACAAAACAGAAGAGAATTAATTCTTTACACATCAGAATCAGGACAAAGATGCAAGATGTCAAGTACTTCATTGACATTTAATCATGTTTTATCACTGAGGCAGTCCCTAAATATTAAAATGATGGTTGATTATTTACAAGCATATTGCTGCCATGGTAATTGTGACCAAACAACTCTAACTCAATCTCTTTGGTAATTATTTTCAAATCTAATTTCTGTTTGGATCATGTTTATATCAGATTTAAGGTTTGCTCCATCTGGAGCAGATGCAGTCTTCTCATAAAAGGAATAATTGATCAAATTCTGGATTTGGTTACATGCATGCAGCTCCATTGTAATCCAAAATATGTGACTACATGTCCCAGAGGGGAGGGTCAGCTGGAAGATCTCGTTAATTAGTATATTACATATTCAAATTAGAATTGTATGCTGCTATTAGTGAAAAGTGGACTGATCCTGTGCTTGAAAAGGATTATGCTGACAGGTAGACAGCAGGTCTCTTGATGCTGGAAGTTCTCAGTGTATTTGTCCTTAGCTCCTTGATGATGTCATTTTAAAAATGAAAGAGACAAAATACTGTGAGTGTTTTTCCTGACATTACTTCAGGTTTTGTTGAAGAATTTGATGCAAGAACACAAATTAAGGGTCTCCTGTGTAGGACTGTGAGATTCCTGTGTCGACAGAGCATGTTTGCCTTTGCCACTTAGCAGCTATATGTTATTTTAATTTATAGATTTCACTGTGATTGCATAGGAAATAGGACAAATTCTGTCTGTTTTGTAGCTGAAGAAACTGAGATACAAAGGGAAATTCAGGTATGACAAGGAGGATGGAAATCTCTGTCTTCTCCATTGGGCCTCACTGGTTCCTTTAGCAATGTCTAGATATTATTATTTTAGGACAGGCATGAACTCTGCTTTGGGACTGAAATGCCTCCAGCTCCTGTTCTTCATCAGTTCTGTGCTTTCTCCTCTCTTTTCCTCTCCACCCTCCCACCAAGGCCACCCACACCCTGCTCAAGGAGAACCTATGTTCCTCCTTCTCTCCTCATGGACCATATTTTCCCTGAGTCCCTTCCCTTAAATGTACACCAGATGTCCTGTGCGCCTCCCACCACCTTTTCTCTCCATCTTGTTCCTCCCTCTCACACCAGGAAATGTGTGTGTGGTCCCCAGCCCATCACAGGCCTTGACCATAACCTCCCTCTCTCTTCCCCACTCCCTGCTGCAGTCCCATTGCTGGGACCCTCTTCTTCCTCTCCAGATTATCATGTCTCTTCCCCAACTGTGGCAGAAAATCCAACCCCCCCCCCCCGCCCCAGTATCTCCACATGCCACACTTTCATCCTCAACCCACCAGAGTCAGCCCACATCCTGCATTCCTTCTTCCACCCACTGCACTCTGATTTCCAACCAGTGAACCACAGCTTTCCCAAACACCCCCATCTTCTTGTTTTGCTTCATTTATTTTATCTGTACCTGAGAAGGCAATCAGTGAGGGTACTAACATTTTAAAACCATTGAGCTGATGGGCAGAGCTGAGGGAGGACACTGCTTTGCTGCGGGGTGCCAAGAGCTGCTGCTAAGCGAGTCTCACAGAAAAGCTGAACATGGATACTCAGACACCAAGACTGTTTCTCTCCGTCATGCCTCCAAAATAATCTCAGTCCATGGGCTGCAGGGTGCCCTGACAGCCTGGGATCGATCAGATGCAACACTTGGGCTGTGTGTGCCATGGAGACAGAAGTGCTCCTTGTGTGGGGGACTTCAAAGGCGTCACCAACCAGACCTTGGCAGGAAGGTCTCAGTGCTGAGGGGCAGCAGAAAGCCCAATTCTTGCTCTGACAAGGAGCTGCCTTTCAGATCTCCCCAGTGACAGGAAAACATCAAGGCGCTTAGAAGAAGATGTTCCTCAGGAATTTCAAGGCAGGACCACACATCATCCTGATGGATGTTTCTTTTGTAGCTTGTTCTTAAAAAATTCCTAAAACTAGTGATGAAAGATTTGAAGGGAGGTCTTGGATGATTGAATTTGAATCACACAGATTGTCCAGAGTTATGGGGTCCATTCATGACTTCTCTGATTGCGGATTCATATAAATTTTACTTCAAAATTGGACCATGTGTACTCCTAGAGAAAGCCCTGGCACAGGTTAGCCAGCAGAATCCTTGCTCCACCACTGCATAGGCATGGGGCATCTTTGGATTGCTACAGTTTTAACCCTTCAGCATTGCCTGTTCCAACACCACAGGCCTGTGGAGGTTTGGGACGTCTGTGCCCAACATAAGGAACCTCTTCTGCTACAGTGAACACTCACAGCGTGAGAGAGGTGATGGCAGTGGCTTTGACAGCACAGAGAAGAGCAGCAGGTGAGCAAAGGCAGAGTGAAGTGGTTGGAAGGGAGCAGGTAGGAGCAGACAGAGGGCAGAAAGGTTTTGTGAAAGTGGTTTCACAAAACCACTGTAAAGCCAAGAGCAGCACAGGCTGTCTCAGTGACAGCAAAGAGATGCCTTGTGCTTATAAACTGCATCATCAAAATCCAGACATCACACAAGCACAGAAACAGTGACTGCAAGAAACCTCCTGAGGTCTCTTTTCCAACCTTCTCCTCAAAACCAGATGGCTGCCAAGGGTACATCAGGTCAGCCCTGGCTTTTTCCAGCCAAGTCTTGTAATCCTCCAAGCACAGCATCCCTCACTTCTGTGTGACCTCCTCCCATGCTGCACTACCCTCCAGGTGAGAAAGCCTTTCCTAACAGCCAACCTGAACCTCCTAAGAAAAAAAAAAGGGGGAAAAAAAATCAAGTGAAAGCAAGTGAAACCAGAAATGTGCTGGTGAGGGAGACGTTGATAATACCTGGTTTGGCTCCTTGAATGTCAGCAGGACTAAATATACTCACTCCATCCCCAGACAATGGCCAGCTAGCTCTTCTTCAGAATCCAGAGCACCTTCACAGTCAGCCCTCCCTTCTACAAACTATTTCTCTTGGGCAGCTCCATTTTTTCTTTATATTCTACATAGGAACTGTGGTTGATGGCAACAGGAATGAGGCGGTCTACAGAGCTCCCAGCTCTGGTAATCACAGCATTTCCACTTGGAAACCCTGATTCTGGTAAGTTTCTTAATTCCAGCAGATATATCTCCTATTAAACCTTTTTCTAGTACTTGTTCTACAAGAAGGGCAGTTATCTTTGCCCAACACAATATTACCTGACTATGAAGGGGAAACAAACAGCAGCACTCTGAATATCCGTGATTTAGCAGGGAAACTGGCAGAGGAATGGACTCCTAAACAAAAGCTGTGGTATAAAAAAGTTGAGTCACACAACTGGCTTCTAGTCCTTGGTGTATATCCGGGGGGAGGCGAAAAAGCCTGTGATCTCCAGTTATCTAGCCAAGAGAAAATGAGAATGGATAATTTGTCCATTACTATTTATTATTTTAGTAGTAACAATGGCAAAACACCCAACTTTTTGATCTTATTACAGCAAGAATAAATTGAATTCAGCAAAACTACACTCAAAACCTTACTGTTGCCTCCAAGCACACAAAAGCTAAAAATAAGATGGAAAAGGCATTCTGCAGCCACTGGTGCCACAGCCTTGAGGCACCTGCCTAGGTGGCAAAAATGCAGCGTTCACTCAAGTCTGGGGGGAAAAGATTATGCCTGTTCATTTCAAGGAATTTTGGATCAGATCCAAAATAAGTGAAGATCAACAAAAGATAGGAAGACAAGTGATCGAAACATACTGTAAAAGTGCCTGGTATTATTACAAACATCCCCTAAGGCTTCTGATAATAGTGCAGGAAAGCTATAGCTGTCATATTGTATTATTTTAGTAAGGACAGCCATTAGTCCCTTCCTGACTGCATGCCAATCAATACAAGGTAAATGCTCCTATTGAATTTTTTTTCTACCCTTTTTATACTCTGTTAAAGCGAGCCAGCTCTCTTACCTTGTTGCATAGTGACTTCTAGAGCACTCACCTTTGGCACGTGGATGATGGATGGCCTGGGGATGTGAGTGCAGAGTGCAATAACATCCTGGCTCAGCTCTTTAGCAGCGAACACTGATGACTCGGTGGTAGCAGGCACTGCCTGAGCAGCAGTGTGATTGCTGGAACTGCTGCTTGCACGGCTCTGTTTTTCAGAGCGTTTGCTGGCTTTGAACATCTCGCTGTCCCTCTCTCCTCCGTCCTTGATGCTGCTGGCTGCTACTGCGGACGGCTGCAGGCACACTGCTGAGGCTGCCTCCGTCTTCTCCTCCTCCATGGACACAGGACCTGTGTTGGGCTGCTCAAACGGAGTGTTTTCGTGTGTGTTTCCGAAGCAGGTGAGCAGGGCTGAGCAAGGGAAAGGATGCATCTTGGATGACAGGTTATCGGATCCGCTTAGCCTGCTTTCCACATCCGCATAATCAACAGGCTGCGCTCACATCCAGAAGAGCTCCCAAAATGAAAGCCCTGGCATGACAGCATTCCAGCCTTCCTAGAATAGAGCACCCCCTTTTCTGCAGTCAGGAGCATTCAGAAGTGGGGTACTACAAGTCTTGCTCTGTCCTCCACCCAAGTCAGCCCACTATCTCCTCACTGCCGCCCACTCCTATTGTCTGCAAGGCGAAGAGGTGCAGGCACAATAAAAGCGTTTGCAACCCTTGCATGCTCTTGCTGGGAGCTGTCAGCAGCTGAACAAAGCCCTCACAATAGCCCCATAGCCCCGGCGGGCTACGGTTACAGGAGCGCCGCTCCAGCGCCCAGCGGTCCTCAATCAATAGTGCCGCGGCCTCAAGTTACCTGGCAAAGGAGGCAAAAAGATAATGTAGCCCGAGCTCTGCGGCCATAACAGCATCAACAGTGTATCAGTGTCATCATAACAATAGCAAAACTGGCTCTGGTTACACTGCGCGGGTGTTTATTAGCGATAAACCCCCAAATCATTCATCTGTCACTGACTTGGATCAAAAATGTACTTCCAAGTTCTGGCTGGACTGTTCATCATTAAGATGGGAAAATGAGCAGGTGCTTTGGTCAGGGAGGTGAAGATGGGGTGCTGTGTGGGCACCCCATGTCCAGCACACCCTCCTACAGCACAGGCAGGATCCATCCCCGCAGCTCCTCCTCCAGAAATGAAGCATCGCATCTCCCAGATCCTCTCAAAGTCACCCGCTGCCCTTCCTGGCCCTCTGCATTCCCCAGAGGAAACCAGGGAAGCGTGCTACTAAAACTCATCTGTAGTTCGACAGTTGTAAAGGAAGACATTTCCTTTTTTCAATGTGCAGTGGCTCGAAGCTGACAGTTAAAACAAAAATATGTGGGAAGTGAAGGAAGAAGGGAGTTTGCGGTTAGAGCATCTGCTCCCAGAAAATCCCAGTTCCTTCTATTTTGTGCTGCCACAGGCTTCCTGTGTGACAGCGGAGATGTTATTTGATCTCTATCTCCATCTGTAAAAAGGAGGAGAGTAATCACTTCTTTTTTTCCACCCACTGTACATATCCTGTCTCTTTCTAAAAGGTTATAAACTCTTGAGGGCAGCAGCTTCTTCTTATTTGCCTTTAAGCTCCTGGTACAAAAGATCTCCAAATACAAACATTGCATTTACCTGCTAGTAGCTTCTAAAGAGAAATTTGGGGTTCAGTCTTTCCCAAAAAAGTCATGGTCTTCCATTTATTTTTCAAGCCTGGTTTGCTGTTAGATGTTGATAGATGTTTGTCAGACCCTCCCTGTAATTGTTCCTTTCATATTCCTGTACGGTGTAATACTGGGCAAAAAGTGTGATATATTAAGAGAAACTCATGTTCCCAGTAGTAGTAGGAGTTCTCATCAGGAACCAAAGTGCAGAAAGTTGAGGGTTAAATTCCTGATGTGTCAATTGTCAGCTCTGGGAGCAAAACAATCTCAGGTCCCTCATCCCCAATAACCTTAAAGTTCTCTTTCTACCCTTCCTAACCAATTCTCACACATCTGTGTGTCTGTGTGGCTAGTGTTGGGTTTTAGAAAGGTCCAAAGTGGCCTCCAGCTTGCACAGCAATGCCTTTTGGCCTGCAGGGACTCTTGCTGTCCTGTAACACTCCCCTGCTTGTAAATACTGCCTGGGTGAGGTGAAGACCATGCAGCTCTTGGAGTGAGAATCAGGTACCTGCTGACACAAAAAGGCTTGGAAAAAGTTAGGAGAGGATCTGATAGTGGTGAAAGCAAAATCAGAGGGGAAAAATATGCTGCAAAACTGGAAACTCTTGAAGTGAAGAGCATTAGCTGTATTGTAGTCATGGAAGAGGTTGATTTTGGTTCAGGGTCCACCTTGCTTTACTTGAGGTGAAAGTATCAGCACCAATGTCCGTATTCTCCTTCAGCAAGTGCCAGGAGACAAAGGGCTGGCTGTACTGATATGCAGCAACTTCCTCTCACTTTGCATCCATTGGGGTGGTCATGGATCCCTCTGGAAGTGAATTCACTGCAGATAAATCAATTTTGCATGCACCTGGGTGCCCTGCTCTTCTGCACAGCTCTGTGGCTGTGAGAGGTCAAATGTTGAGACAGGACCAAAAAACTGCTTTTATGTGGCAGCAGCTTTTGGTGCTTAGATGAGAACAGTCATTTCAAAGTGATGCACAACTAAGACTTCAGTGATCTGACATTTCTTTAATTAAACAGTAAGCTGTCCTTAGAATTAAAATAATTCTTTCAGCAAGTCAGTCAGTCAACAAACTACATTCAATTATTTCCAGTTCTTCAGCTGCCCATGCCAGCTTTCCTTCAGCTCTTTCTGAGAATATAGTGAGTTTATAGGGACAGCAGTCTACACAAAGACTAGTTGCATGAGTGAGTCATGACCAGTTAAAGTCACCACGTGGCACAGATGCATGTGTGAGTAAAGAGTGGTTGTTCTAAAAATCAGGTGTGTGCCTGTATTACCTCTGAGGAGGGAGGATGTTCGGTGCCTGCTTGCTGTGGGAGCCACAGAGATATTTTTTCAGCCAACAAAAAGAGCTAAATGCTCCATTGTACCTGTAAGAGAAGTGATCAGGACAAGGGTAATTAAGCCGTGAGTCTTGTCCTGAGTTCACAGACAACATGAGAAATCTCACAAGCTGAGAATGCCCAAAATGAACTGGTGGTGACATCTAAGAAGTGACAGCCATGAGCCCCAGCAGTCAGACATGGGCTCCATCTCCTCACAGCTTGGGGCTACTTGGTTTTGGTTTATGCTCAACACTCTAGCTAACACTGAAGTCCTGATTCAAGGTTTATTTCTTTCAAGCAGACCTCCTTGCACCAATCAATCATGTGCAGTAACCACTTCTTATGTGTGATGAGATATTATTAGGACAAGAGACATGACTCACTTTATTTTTCCTGAATTTGCTCCTAAATTAATGATGAGCCGAAATGTTCTGGCTTAACAGCTCAGGGAGCTGGACATCTCGAGTAAATGGAGAAGGTGAATTTCAGCCAACTCTTGACCTGTCTTCAGTATTATTCCTTCAAGAGAAATTTTTCCTTCATGTGGCTGATATTATACTCTCTTCTCAGCAGGAGACATCAGGTCAGATTTAGCTCAGATGCTCCAGGCTTGCAGCAGGAACTAAGCCTAGCTGAGTCTCTCACTTCGCAGGAGCCAGTTTAACTGCATTTTGTTTTACAGCTTTTGTTCTTCTGTGTTGCCCCTTCTTTCCTCATCACCCCTACAGTAGCACTGACTCTCTCAACATCTCCCAAACCCCTGTCTGTCTGGTGGGGTTTTGCCATAGCTCAGTGTTCCCCAGCACCTCCCCTTCCTCATCCTGACAAAAGCCACGACCTGCGTCTGTGCTGCCTGCAGAAGGAATATGTTCATTGCACCAAAGTAAATTTTAGGTTAGATTAGAGCTGATGACAATCAATAGAGTTCCACTGTCTTCAAATTTGAGGGGTCTGAAACAGTGATCAGAAGACATAAATCCAGTCTCCTGCTATCTCTTCTATCTCCTTTCAGACTGCCCAAACTTTAGCTGGAAACCAGCTGAGCTTCTGGCTCCTGCTATTTCATATCAAACATATTAAACTGACAGAGGGCAGGTTTAGAGTGGATATTAGGAAGAAATTCTTTGTTGTGAGGGTGGTGAGGCCCTGGCACAGGTTGCCCAGAGAAGCTGTGGCTGCCCCATCCCTGGAAGTGTTCAAGGACAGGTTGAATGGGGATTAGAGCAGGTCTCGTGGAAGGTGTGCCTGCCTGTGGCAGGGGGGCTGGAACTATGTTTCTGTGATGTGAGCTTTCTATAAACATACAGGATATACATTCTATAGAAGATGAGTAGGATGTGAAGAGAGTGTAGCTAAAGCACGAAATCCTGAAATCAGTAGGAAACAACTTGGCACTGCTTGGATGGAGCTTAATAAGAAGATAGTTCAGAGAAGAGCATTGCGGATGCCAGAGGGACCAGCTCGTAAGGGAAGGCTTAAAGGAGCTCAGCTGGAGATGCAACAAGAAACCAGTAAGATAAGCAATGAGATAAGAGGGACTGTGTTTATCTGAGACACATAGGGATTGATGTTAAAAAATAAAATCATTATGGTAGCCAAAACACTCCCTAATAATTTCAGAGTTTCTTTCATCTTCTGTTGTACCTGCTACTAGGCATCACTGAGGGCAGATGACTGGGTGAGAAGAACTGTTAGTCTCATCCAGTTATGGCAGAGCCTGTTTTTCTAGACAGGAAAACTTTAGACTAATCAGCAAAAGAATTTACTTAATAGTAAACAAGTTTTTTAAAACATGAACAGGAAACATTTTGAGTTGTTGTTTTGTTTTTTTTTTAATTTATTTTCTGAAATTTCTAAATGTTTTTACACTTTCAACACTAAACAAACAAACAAACAAACATACAAACAACCCTGCCCCCACCCCCCCTATTTTCCATTGATAATCTGGGTTTTGAAGATCTTGAGTGTGCCTGTCAAAATCTCGCTCCTGAGAGGCTACAAAAACCTCCTGTCTTGGAATGCCAAAAACCTGACAGGACTAACTGATCAGCTGGAGGCAGACTCTGAGTACACCCCTCTGTCTTCCCAGGAAGGGCTATAATTTTGAGGGGCTGAGAAAATGCTTATTGCCTTAAAGGATTCCCACTGAGTAGCTGGGAAAAAACCCACTAGTAAAAGGTAAACGCATGTGGTGAGATTACAGAAGACTGGAAATGAAGAGCTAAACTAAAGTCCTTTGCAACAAATTGTGCCATTGTACTGCAGAATTAACACCAGAAGTTGGATGATTCCCGAAGCTGGATGGATGCACACGTGCACTCCCTATATTAATGAAAGTCATTGTTCAACTTTTCCATTTTTGGCCGTGCAAATAATATTCACACCAAACCACAGTCCTGAGCCTTGGAGCCAGAAGCTTTTGTAAACCAAGCCTTGATTCTGCTATTGAAATGGGTACAACAGAGATGATGATATTTACTTTGCTATCTTCCAGCCGGGCAGGTTGCTTCCATCAGTGAAAACTTGGAAACATCAGAAGGCTGCTTAATATATTGGTTCTTTCTTAGCAAGTGCTACTAGTTTCTGAGATGAGTTTAGAGCCTTGTTCCTACAGCTGGATTAACAGCAACTGAAATAAAACTTCTGTCTGAGCACAAGTTGTCCTTGAGGCAGCAGTATTTATAGTTCAGAGGATTCAAGACATTTTTGTTTTAAATGGTCTTTCATGCGCTAATGACACTTCAAACTTCTGAGCCAGAACAGTTTCAAATAATTGACACTTTGTAAATTATCAGCTTCATTTACTTTCTGCTCTTTTCTCAATTACATATCCAACCTTCACAACTTTATGCATTTATAGCAATTTTCCGGTTTTCACTCTCACCCACTGGTATTAACGTGGTGTGACTGTGAGCGTTAAGTAAAACAAAAGAGCAATGACAAAATATTTCCTTGAGTTTCAATGATTTTACTTCATAGGGAGATTTCCTTTGAATCTACAAATATGCATTCTAGTCACTGTGCAGCCCTTTTAAAATAACACAGACTTGCCTGATGGCTGATTTATAGCAATCATCCCAAAAGGCAGGTAATTTTCAAGGAATTAATAAAAGGAGGATTATCTTGTTTGTAACTTAGAATCATAGAATGGTTTTGGTTGGAAAGGGTGATTAAAGGTCATCTAGTCCACCGCTGCAATGAGCAGGGCACCTTCCACTAGACCAGGTTGCTAAATGCCCTGTCCAGTCTGCCCTTGAACACTTCCAGTCCACCACCTCTCTGGGCAACCTGTTCCAGTATTTCACCACAATCATTGCAAAAAAATGCCTCCTTGTATCTAGTCTGGATCTGCCCTCTTTAAGTTTAAAACCATTACTCCTTGGCCTGTCAGAACAGGCCCTGCTAAAAAAGTCTGTTCCCATTTGGAACAGGCTGCCTGGGGTTGGGCACCCCCTGCTCCAGGGGGGTGGGCCTTGGGAGTGAAAGCATGGTTACATGGGGTTTATAGACTCCCTGCTCCCTGGTCCCGTGTACCCAAATCCTGTCCCCATTGGCCTTTTCATGTTCCCCCACCCTGGGAATAATGGGGTTTTTCCCAAGGGCAGTCAGTCTGGTCCAGGCCCCCATGCCGTAAGGCTGGGAGAAAAATAAAGAATATCGATGACCATCCACACAAATATCGCTTCCCTGATTATTTCCACGGGCATATCCGTCTCCAGGAAGGTTGCGGGAAACCCCACCGCAGCAGCCCGGGGATGTGGTTCAGTCACCATCCCTGTAAGTATTTAAAAGACACGAGGATGGTTGAACTCAATGACCTCAAAGGTCTTTTCCAACCTAAATGGTTCTGTGATTTTATGATCTTTCTTATAAGCCCCCTCTAAGTACTGGAAGGCCACATTAAGGTCTCCCTAGATCCTTCTCTTCTCCAGTCTGAACAAGACCAGCTATCTCAGCCTGTCCTCCTGGAGAGGTGCTCCAGCCCCCTGACTGTCTTCATGGCCTTTCTCTGGACCTGCTCCAACTGGGGAGCAGCCTCATGCAGCACCCATGGAGAGCAGAGGGGAAGAATCCTCCCCCTTGACCTGCTGGCCACACTTCTTCAGACCGGAAACAAATCTTCAATGGAGGAGACACATCTGTGGACCCTGATGGCCTGATCCAGTGTCCCAGAGCCATTCTCCATATTCCAGACGGTTGCTTTGCTCACACGTGTTGGCATATGGATGGAGCAGACTGCCAGATGCCCTTTTGGAAAGAGATGGACAGAAGGCCACTCTCCTAGCAGGGATTTTCTCAAACAGCTCTGATTTTTCCAGTTTTTGTCATGAGAAAGCAGGGGGTCTCAGCCCTTCCTTCGCTGGTCTGCAGCTGTGTCACTGCCCCCGGCAGCACTGGGCAGCTCCACTCCTGTGTACACAGAAATGCCGGCCGCGCCTGGACGGGGGGAATCGTTCTCTGGCTGCCCCTTCCCTGCTCTGCTTGCTGAGCCAAGCCCTTTTCCAGTTGCACACCACAGATGGCTAATTAGGATCATGGAGAGAGGGGATCTGCTCTGTGGCCTCCTGTGCGGGGAATGGGCTCTCCGTTATGCAGATGAGATCCATCGCTGTGTAAATGAGCCCGCGTGTTGCAGCTGGGGCATGGCACAGCACTCAGAGCTATGGCACAGTCCTGCCCTCGGGGACCGGGAATCTGATTTTGGGCATGGATGGGCAAGCAGACAAATGGGGCATGCAAAAGAAGGGAGCAATCAATGTCTGGGAGCAGAAAAGGTGGATTTTCAGGTTCTTTTCAGTCCCAGTGACTTCTTCTTTGAACCCTCACCATATCCATCTAAAAAATATCACCTGTGCTATTTAATTTCAAGGCACTGCCATCATCTCTCACCCTTAAAATCACCTTTTAGTTCTTGACTATGCTAATTACAATGTAACCATTCCCTCCCAGTAAGAATTCACCCAATTTCTTTGACTCTCTGAGTCCTTAACTGAGCAAGTCTCCGTGGCTAACAGAAGAGCCATGAGGAACCATGCTGGGTACCCTGTGTCACAAATGGGCCAAAAAATCTCACTCTGAAATTTCTGACGCAGAGAGAAGCACTGTATTTCCTTCTTCCCTCACAGGGGCTTGAAAATACATCATCATAAAGGACTTCAGGCATATATTGTAATTTGTGTTCTGAGTGCTTGCTGAATAAAACCCAGTCTTCAACACAGCACAGCAGTGATTTGTGAGTATTAAAACCAGAATCAATTTAAAAGGGCAACATTGTGAGATATTTTAAAAATTTATAATTGTGTTTGGTTTGTATTTCCCTTTGGGCGTTTGGTAGAAACATTTGAAAAAAACATTTTATTTACATGAAAAAAATCTTTCTTATTTGTATAAAGAAGTCATTTTTCTTGCTAAGAACATTTTTGTGGAAATGAAAATCTACCAAAGCAATTATCATCCCAGGAAATGTTACTTTGTGAAATGATCTTTCTGGTTTGGAATCCTACACTAGAAAACTCTAAATAAAACCTGCACTTGCGATGGTCTTGACCAGAGCTAGGTGGTTAAACCAAACAGAGTCCTCAATCACTTCACTCTGTTCAATTTCATTTTGGCTATGTCTGCGCATCACTTGGCTCTCTTACTTTGCAACATTTTTGCTTGATGCTTAGGAAAATGAACAGTAGTGCCTGTGGCCAAGATTCTGTATTTAATCATGACACAAGATCACGGAATCGCAGAAAGGTTGAGGTTGGAGGGAACCTCTACAGGTCATCTTGTCCAAGCCCCCCGCTCAGTTAGGACCACCTAGAGCAGTTCTCCAGAACTGTGTCCAGACGGTTTCTGAATATCCCTAAGGATGGCGACAACATCCTTGGGCAGCCTGTGCCTATGCTCAGTCAACCTCACAGCCAAAAAGTGTTTCCTGGTGTTCAGAGAACCTCCAGTGTTTCAGTCTGTGCCCAGTGCCTGCGGCCCTGTCACTGGGCACCACTGAACAGAGCCTGGCTCCATTCTCCTTGCGCCCTCCCTTCAGGTATTTACATAGATGGATAAAATCCTCCTGACCCTTCTCTGACCCAGGCTGAACAGTCCCAGCTCTCTCAGCCTCTCCTCATAGGACAGATGATCCAGATTCTTCATTGTCTTCAAGGTCTTTTGCTGGACTCTCTCCAGTATGTCCATGTCTCTCTTGTATTGGAGAGCCCAGAATTGAACAAATTACTCCAGGTGGGGTCTCAAGAAAGTAGAGTAGAGGGGAAATATAACTTCTCCCCAACTTCTAGGAACAGTCTAATGCAGCCCAGGGCCATTTGCCTTCTTTGCTGCCGGGGCACTGAGCTGGCTCATGTTCAGCTTGGTGTCCACCAAAGTCTGTTTCTGACAAGCTGCTTTCCAGCTGGGTGGCCTCAAGCACGCATTGGGGCCTGGAGTTGTTATTCCCCTGGCACAGGACTTTGCATTTCTCCATGTTGAGTTTCAGGAGGTTCCTGCTGGCCCATTTCTCCAGCTTACAGAGATCAGGATGGAAGTATAATCCATTGGTGTATCAGACATTCCTCCCAGTTTCGTGTCATCCAGTTTATGATGGCATAAAATTCATCTCAGATTGAAGTGGGTGACTTAAACATCCTTCACTGAGTCCAGGAACCACAGCAATCAACTGGCTCAGGTCTGACAGTAAAAGCTCTGAACTGACTGCCTGACCTGAATCCGTGTGGGCAGCTGGTGTGGGCTGCCCTTCAGCATCGTGCTGCCTCCTGCCCACATGGGCAATAGGGGCAATTCCTGACCGACAAGCTGAAACTCATGTGTGTGTTGATGCAATGCACTTGTTCCGTGTTTGCTTAAAGTGCCTGAGCAAAACGCAGATGGCTGAGTTTGCTACTGCCTCTGCACTGAGGCTCTGTGGGCATTTCACTGCTGCACTCCTCACTGAGACCTCACAGGCAATGATCCAAAGGCATCACTGCGGTGTCCTTAAAACTAATTATCCAGAACTTCAGGCAGTGGGAATGGTAACCCAGCTACACAAGTTTCAACAGAGGATTTCTGGTTTTGCAGACATTTGGAAATTTTCCTAAACACAGATGACACCTCACCTCGATGCGCTGAGTCCTCTCTCAGCCAAGCCTGCAAGATGATCCATGCCGGTACTATTACTTTTTAACCTCCATTCAGATTCCACACTTCAGGTTTCATTTGTTTGATCCCATCTTTAGACTTCTTTTTTTCCCGTCCCAACCCCACAACAGGAGCATACGCAGCTCGCAGGTGCAGCTTTCCACCGCTTGTTGGGGTCGGTTTTGCCGGCTGCAGCTGGCTGCCTGATTAAACAGGCAGGAATTCCCATCTCAGTGCCCACAATGCATCTAGCAGCTGCCTTGCTCTCACAGACTGCTCTGATTTTGAGGAAAATGGTTTTGAATAGCTGCTTCCCCCTCACACCCACCCTTTGATTTCACTGCAATGTAACCAGGTCATGATAAACCACAGCACGAGTCTGTTTGACTCTGCTTTCAAGAGCAAATATTTGGCAAGAACAAAAGTTATGGGAACTTTCAAGATGCTCCAGGCTTGGAAAATCTGGCCATTTAATCCACATGCCTCAAATGTAAAATTAACAGCAAAATTTAAGGAGCAACTTTAAAAATCTCATTGCAGCAAAATGTCATCTGTAAAGATGGGTTCAGTGTGTAATTTAAGAGCTGAGCCAAGCAGTTGTAGGGTTGTTTAAGGTTTGAGAAGTCAGTTAAAGCTCCTGGTTCCCAGAGGCAGGTGAAAATGCCAGCATTGCAGATTCCACGTTTAAAATATGTCTCTGAGCCCTTGGGCTTGTAACAGAGAATCTGAAGTTTACCCCGGGCATAGTCAGTAACACACTGCCATGTGCCTATGGCCCTGTGCCTATGGCCCTGTGCAGCTTCCAGCAGGGAGGAGACAGTGAAGGCCCTTTAGTGGGGAGAGAACAGATCCTTCATTAGCACCCAGCATTGGGACAGTGTCCCACAGTGCACCCCTCTTCTGCTCTGCACCCTCCACAGCAGACGTAGAGGATCACCCCGTCAGTGTCCCACCCAATTTAGATGCCTCTGCAGGGCAGAGGAGCAGCAGACCAATCCAACACATTTCCTGTGCCCAAAGGCACCTTATCCTGCTGCTCTGACACTCTGGAGCTGATGCTGCACAGAGAGGACAGACAACAGGCAAGGACTATTAAGAAAGCAGATTTCAGCAAATACAAAAGAAGCCAAATTTGGCCTGAAAGCTGCTCAGTGCCATCCTCCAGGATATTATTTAATTTGGGATAGCTACCAATTTCATAGCTGCATTTTGAGATCCATGGCAGGTGCCCAACTGGCAGAAATCTCTCAGTGGCAAGACTGACGGGAAGCATTGTCCGTGTTGCTGACACGGACCCGGATCTCTGCCCCAGCATTTACAATGTGTTAACTTCCAGGGAGCTCTTGGCTCAGCTCAGCTCAGCCCCCTCCAGTGCTCCCTTCAGGAGACGGCTTCACCTATCCAAGCTGCCTGTGAGCAAAAAGGGAGGTCAGACCCCAGCCCGTGTCCTTCCGGCAGAGCCCTCCTTTATGGCTCACTTGCCAGCAACAGTAGTTAGTGTTTCACAGCTTCCTGCTCTGCCACTGCCTCTGTTGTGGGCGGACAAAAGGCTTTCTCTTGGCATGACATGCTGGGTGACAGAAGGCACCTCCTCTGCCAGAGCCTATGGAATGGTGAGCTCAGCAGTAGGGAAAAACAGCTTTTCGGGCTGCTGAGTTTGCTGGCATCAGCAAATGTCGCTTCACAGACAGACAGCTCCAGAACGCTGTGGGCTGATGGCAGCTATTTCTGCATCGGTTCAGTGGATGAGGGAGTCCCACCTGGTACACAAAACATTCCCACTTCTGTGTTTTGTCCAGAGTTAATATTTTCCTTCCTAATTTTAAAATTTTAAAACTGCTGCCTTAACATGCATGTAACTTGAGTGCCTTTCCCACTAAGCAATTTTGCATAGGAACCCCCACCAAGCCATGGGCTGCTGGGAATTGTCTGGGCTCTGCTGAGCTCATTTGACTCATGGCAACTGCGAGTCTATCCTTAGGTGCACACCTGGCTCCGTGGTCACTCCACAGGCAAATAAGTCATAGCTGAGCAGACAAGAGGTCTTGAACAAGACTTAAATATCTATCTATATTTTTATATGTATATGTATATTCTTGACCACAAGAAAAAGTTTGGTACTTTGCAAACTTTAGGCAACACAATTAAATCCTTTTACTGAAATGCTTTGACAATGAAATCCAAACTTATGTATTCTGTACATAGTTCTATACACCTCACTGCAAAAAGATACGGTGGTTTTGGATAGGAAATGCAGACTATCTTATTCAGATGTACCTGGAGAGAAATGGAGGTAGACAGGAAGGTTTAGGCAAGGTGTGTTTGGCCACATCCCCAGAATTAATACTCTGCTCTTTTATGAAGTGATAGAAAATTTTAAAGAGGTGGAAGGGATGGACTTAACTTCTGTGACAGAGCACATCCAAAAGGCAAGTAACATGAAGAGTAAAGCAGGTCCTTGGTTCATTACTGATGGAGACGGAGCAATTCTTCTTCCACTTCCTTTTTTAAAGCAGATGTTTCCAAATAACTTACAAATAGATATCTAGACAAAGATATATAGATAGATATAGATTAGATATAGATATAGATATAGATGTACATATACATTGTTACCCACTCATGTATCTACCTCTGTGACAGGAGATACTGAAAATTCACTGCAAACCCAAACAAGACATGCTCTATTCAGTGACCTCCACACATTTCAAACTCTCTTGGCTGAGACACCAAATGTGGGCAGATGTGACATGGGACCTCCAGGAGATGCACAACCTTCCAGCCCAGCTGGGCCTCTGCAATGGCACTAGAGATGGCTGCTCAGTCAAGAAATTCAAATCCATGTTTTTCAGACATGACAAGGCTTCCAAGGTTCAGGTGTGAATTTTTAGGCATTTATTCATTTGTAACATATTAGAAGTCTGCTTTTTACTGATTTTACTATTGCATTTAACCAACTACAATCAGAGTCCTTTTTCCGTTGGTGTTTGATTAGGAAATATCAAGCTGTTTCAAGGGCTGCCAATGCATGGACTAGTTTCTTTCCTAAGTCCTGCGTCTTGTTTTTTTTGTTCTCCTCCTCCAGCTAGTAGAAAGTAGGTCTCACTTTTTCCAGCATGGGTCAAGTTACCACAGGAAGGTTTCCTCCTGCTGCTAAGGGATCTGCTGCCAGTCTCAGACTTTGGGACCAGCTCAGATCCTGCCCATCAGGGCTTAAGCTGTTCACTCAGGACTCATGTCACAACCTGTCCTGCTGCCTCCCACACCTTTCACAGTATGAGGGTGCCTGGGCAGAGCAGCCCGGGATGAGAGATGGCACATTTCCTTCTGGTGGAGTTGGAAGGGATTCTGCTCATTCCCACAGGAATTTTTGAGGTAGAAACATAACAGACAAGGTTTCTGCTTTCCTTTTATGATTTGTACCATTATCATCTGCTGATCTTCCTGCACCTACATTTTCTGTACTTAAAGTTAAGCTCACAGGCCCTGTCAAATAATACCTGTCAAATAATCGCTTTAAACAAGCAGAATGTCCTGGAGTACTGGAATTTTCTGGTTGTGTTGCCATCCATTGTACGAATGGATCAGAAGGGATTTGAAGAACATCGAAACAACAAGAGAGTTAAGAGCTCGAATTCTCTGAAAAGTTCAGTTTAGTAGAGTAAAATGCGGTGGCAAAGCCCTTGGATATCTACAGATTTTGGCAAAGTATAATACAATGTGGGAAGAGATGTATTTAGGTCAAAAAAGCTTGAGTTTTCATTTATAATAGCTTTAAGTGCATTCGGCTGCGTATTTGTGGCAAACTTCTTCAAAGACAACAAGCAAAGGAAAACACAGGCTTGTTCAAGAATCATCTCCAAACAGCAAAAATCTATGGGTTAGGGAATAATCTTCACAAGGAACAAGTAGGTACATTGATGCCACACTGACTCTGCCATCCATTATAAGATTACAGGTGCAAAGTGAAACACTCATTTTGTCCTTTGTGCACTGCAATCAGATTTTTGGGGAAAAAAGACTTATTTTTCCCCAGGATTCTGCCTTATTCTGTAATGTGCAATGGACAGGGTTATCCACAGGGACCCTGCCCCCTTCCTTCACTGCTAAGATAAAAGGCAAAAAGCTTCCAAGAAAGCCAAGATGGATTTGTGGCCAAGGAGCTGCCTGTGAAGGCTGCAGCCAGTCCCAAATAGCTCCGTATGAGATGTTAGGATGATGTGATTGCTGGGTGCTGCTGCTCAGCATCAGCAGCGAGTGCTCTGATGGCGACTTCTGCTGGTCTGTGCTGTCCTTGCCCTGCCATGGCACTCCCAGGCTGCTGCTGGCACTGCAGGCAGAGCCCCTTCCTAATCCTGACAGCATCATGACATGCTTTAAATAAAATCACCTGAAACAAAAGCAAAAGCCATGATTTTTGCTAAACTTCAATTTTCTGGTGGAGCTGCACTGGGAAGCAGAGACACACCACGTTTTTTCAGGTGACTTTGTTATCAGCAACCATCAGCAGACTGGGAATGCACCACTGGAAATCCCCCTTCAGCTCCCAGCCTAAATCTTAGCAGAGCTGGTGTAACATGGCCAGAGAGATTTAAAGCTGCCTCACATCAATAAATCCTGTGCTTGTAAATGGCAAATTCTACCTGTGTCATGCACACTTAAAATCAATGGTGAACTTAATCTCCACTGCAGTTGGGTATTGATTTACCTACACTGACTTAAATTCCAATATAGTAAATCAAGAGTTCCCTAGAACTGACATAAAAATGCAGGTTAAAGGCATTTGTCCTAATAAAAATAATTTTAGCAGGATTAATTATTTTTGCCTGAGTTTCGCTCTGGGTATGATTGGACAATCACAAGCAGGCAGGTTAGCTCCTCAAGGCATGTAAGAGTCAACAGCAACACTGAAAGGAAGAAACCTCCAGGACAGGCTGGAAAAGCAGAAGGCAGCACATACCACTGTGTCCTGCAAAGCTCAGCTGTCCCTGTTTTCATATGGCCACATGCATGTGGGCATGTGAATTCTGTCACTTTCCTGCCAGACTAAAGTGAAGTAACTGAAGCCACTTGCATCAGCAGTCTGAGGTTAAATTAAATCATTGGGGGACCTGGAGAGGACTGGATTCTGTGCCAGATTGTAGTGGAAAATTTTTAGAGTGTCTGAGGCAAGGAATATTAATAAGAAAATCAGAAGAGTGGATGTATGCAAATAGCAATGATGCATAGTAAGAGGCATATTGTTTCCTAGCAACACAGGCTTTAGGCTGGTTAGTTTTGGTTAGCATTTTCTGACTAATAGCTGCAATTTGTATCTGTATTGCTGCTCACTTGCCTACCTGTGCTGACAGAAAAAGCAACAGAGAACACAGGGTAGGATCTGTATGTGCCAGGCTGTGTTTGCAGGGGAGAACTCTGCATGTGGGGGATCTGCCAGCAGTCCAAAAACTGATGATTTGGAAGCGTCTCTTCAGATGCCCATTTCTGCCACGTGTGAACTAGCTCTGACCTGGACCTTGTGCTTCAGGCAGCTGAGCCAGGGCACATGAGTTTCACCCCCACTGCATTTTGGCACTTCCCTCCTCCCCTATCTCTATTCCACAGTACCATGTGCTCCAGGAATACCCCATGGATAATTCTGCTCTCAGTATCATCAGTGAGAGACCCTTGACTTCACTGGTAACAGGGCAGAGCCCTTTTATTTATTTATGGATTCTGTCTGTGGCCTTATTTACACCATATCCTCAGAGAACAGTGTAGAAAAACAGCTCCTCTGTGTGTGTGTATTGATGTGTGTGTTATGTATAGGTCTTGGCATACTGGGACCTCTGCTCACCTATTGCAAGGTAAATAATTAATGATTGTATGTCTGTTAGAAATCTTTTCTGAAGGTGTTTGACACATGCCTTGCACTGCTAGGGTGCTACAAAAGCAGCTCCTAATAAAAGCCCCAATCATCCCTTTAAGACAGCGTTTGTGACCAGTAGGGGCTTGACACCAGTGTCAGCTCACAGTGTAATCTGGGCTTTCCACACGGACGCTTTGGAACAAGCTCTGCTTTCTCCACACAGACCCTGCTGACTTCTCCCCAGCCAGTCAGTACTTCCCGTGCTCAGCCTCCCTCATTCTCTTGGAGAGCTCCATGTGTTTTAAGTCCAGTTTCCTTTCTGCAAGAGGAAAGAATGTGAGAGATGTTATAGAGAGCATGTGAGTTTTTACGTTGTCCTTAACTCCTCTGTGCTGTGGAGAGGAAAAATTCACCCAGTTTATACAAATGCTGTGGAACAATTGCTGTAACAGAGGGCAGCACAGTCAGGGAGACCAGTTGTTGCATCCCAAATGAAATGAGCTTCCAGTCCTCTACCCCCCACTGATCTGTCTGCAGCTCCAAGTGTTTAAAGCCAAGGACCAGGGCTTTACCAGTCCATGACATCTCTAGAGGGGATGGCACCAGCTCCTCCATCTCATTTCTTTCCCCAAGAGGAAGGCTTTAGAATAAGTCTCAGTAACCAGAAAAATCACACAGGATAATGAGTCTGAGGAGTCCCCGGCCATGAAAAAAGCTCATGCCAACCTCTGCACTTTACTAGGAAAAACATAGCAGATCCAAAAATCATTAAGCCACTGGAAATGAGGTTTCATTCAGTCCATGGGACTGGCTATTTATGTCCTATATCCAGTTTTTCTCTGCCGTGAAAAACTTTCTGGTTAAGAGGAATGCAGATTTTCAATGTACAAAGAAAGCAAGATGGAAAAGAGACTTCACTTATTTGGGTTATTTAAAACTCAGCAGTCTTTGTTAATAGCTGTTCAACTTGAACAAGCAACCTCTCTTTGAAGGAGTCAGCATTGCTCCTCCTTCACTGCAGAGCTGGGAAAGTGCCCATCCATATCCATGAGTCATCCAGGCAGGCCTCCAACAAAGGCTGCTCTGGCTAGCAGGAAAGTGTAAGCCCCAAACTCTTTACTTTTCCTGGCCTAAGCTGTAAGTGGATGAGAAAAGGGAGAGAGGGACGACAGAATCCTTTTATTTCCCTTTCTGCCTGAGTTTAGAAAGGCTGAAGAACAGAAACAGTCAGCAGGAAGGTACCCAAATGTGGCAGCAAGACCCCGAAATCCAGCAATTCGTTTCAAAACCGCGACCTACCTTATCCTAGCTCACCAGCATGACTATCTGCCACATTATACTTTTCATAGATCTTTGGTTGGGGATGGTGCAAAGCTGGGAAGGCTTGCACACTCCGTGGAAGTACAAGGCACAGTTATGCCAGGGATGTTGACCACCACAAGCCACTGGCTAAAATCCCGGGACTCCCTCTTCCATGGGGTAAAACAGATAGCAAAGCAAAGGGCATAGCTGCGCCAGACCTGCTCACAGTGTATGTTGTAAATGTGCAAATAATGGATTTTCAAAGAGATCGTGAATGATGCTGTTTCTATTTGGCAATGTTTGGTTTAACTTTGCACCTATAATAAATTCTGAAGGTAAGCCTTGGATTGTGTCAGTCTGTCACATGAGAAAACAGATGTACAATTAAATGAATCAATGAGTAATGGGATACAGCAAGGAAGCTCTCCTTTTCACGGTAGAATGCATCCCATGAAAGCAGCAGGGGTTTCCTACTAGCTTTTACAGCACAGAGAAGGCAAAGAGACCACCTGTGGTTCTAAATCAAGAATGAGACTCTTCCAGCTCTACCCATCTACTCTGTCCCACCAGGACCCATGGTGGATAAGCACTCTTCAGCACAGGGGCAGGAGGCTGATCCACAGAAACCTCTGCTTATCTCCTGGCCAGACTGATTCACTGTTTCTCTGCACCCCAGGAAATTCCTCTTGGTTTGACTGTAATTTCTTCAAGGAGATTTTGTCTTTTATTTTCCTCTGTGGTTGAACAGCACTCAGAGGAATAACCTCTGGGCATGAGAACAGACCAGGAAAATCCCCAAAAGGTAACGTGGGAAAATCCAGAGCTGAAAATTCAGCATATACCTTTCCTCAGAGGGCAGACCCATGCAATTGATTGGTGCTGCAGATGTCTCTGCTGAAACTGGCCTAAAACTCCTTCTCAGTGGAGTGGGATTTGTCCCTTGTGAGCTGCCAGAAAGCAGTGCTTCTCCTGCAGCAGCTCTTCTCTGAAGGCTTCGGGGATTCCCCTCCCACTTCCAAAGAAGTGAGGAGTCCCTGCAGCACGACTGATGAACATCAGAGCATGCAGAGATTTTACACCAAACTGCCTGACTGTGGATCAGGAGGTGGGGTCAGTCGATGTAATGTGTCCCAACTGCCTGGGCCCCAGGTCTGCCCTGAATGAGAAGTGGTTTGGTCTCCATGAAAACGTGTAATTTTCCACAGAAGTGACAGCTGTTATTTCAGAGGCAGCTCTCTGGGTCCCGGTCATTAAAACCAGAGCATCACACAGTAAAATCATTGGGTGTCTGAAATTCCTTGGAATTTCTGAAGCTGTCACTAAGGAAGAAAAGTGTAGCTGTTTGTTCATCGGCACAGCAGCTCCCTCCTCTGCACCCTCGGCCTTTCCCGGCTTCCTCTGTAAAGGTGGAAGGGAATTTCAGTGTATCTATTCAGTCATCACTGATGAGCTGCCAACAGCTCTGTTAATTTTCCTCTGCTGTAACAGGCAGTTTAGGGCCCCAGCCAGTGACCAGGGAAGCTGCTGGAAAGAGTCCCACTGATTTCAATGGCTGTCCAAAAACACACAGCCATATATGCTGAAAATTAAGTACAGATCATCCAAATTTGCTTCTCACAGGCCACAGGACTGTCCTCTGTTACTCATAATTATTATTATTGTCATTACTGGATTTGAATTAATGCCCGTGAGTGCAGATGAACAGAGATTTTTACTGAGCACAAATTCTGTCATTTAACTAGGACTTTCTCAGAACTTAAAACAAAGAAGAATGGTTCCAGATGCCATTCTTTTCCCTTGCATTCCCAGAGCTGCTGACCAGCTATGATGTCCACAGCAAAAACTGAATTTCTCTAAGTGAATTGTAAAATCTGTCCAAAAATTCTTTACATACAACAAGAAAATAAAAACCTTAAGCTGAACAGCAGAGTCTGCCAAAGGAATATTAACAAGTTAGCTAAAGACAGGGATCATTAACACTTTAAAAAAATATGACTGCTCTGTAGTTTAAAGACAAACTGTAATTTCATCTTTGAGCTTTATAGATAACAGTGGGATTATGGGAAAGGAAGTAGTTCTGTCAGCTCTGCATGAATCCTATTAACACTTTTTTTTAATAAAAGGAGCTCAAAATCTATCACCACTTTGATCTCAGTTCAATAACGCTAATCTTAGGGTTGGTTTTAACATGGACATTTAATTGTGTTTAATCACCTTCTGCAAAAATCAATTTAGTTGACATGATACTGACCAGGACTGGTCAGCAGAGATAAGAGCTGTGTTCTAGCTACTCCATCCTATTACTCTCACCTTTAGAAAGGCAACTAATTAATGTGGTTATCCTCAGAACACCCTTGGGAGGAAGGGAAAATGCTGCTCCTGTTTGTTTATTGGCTTGGGGTTTTTTTCCAAATGAAGAACTCAGGGAACAGCAAAATAAAATGGCTTCCACAAGATCACATAGTAAATCTCTGACAGTGCACAGAATGAACTCTCTGTTTCTAGGCGGCACCCTCATGCCTAAATCCATTCTTTGCCTAAAATTAAGGTATTTTTCACTATCTAATCTGACGCTGATCACAACCTGTTGTGGTAGTCGTCTCACCTTAAACTGCTGGTTTAAACACCACTCAGTTTTCAGAGAATCATGGAACTGTTCAGGCTGGAAAAGGCCTCTAAGAACACCAAGTCCAACTTTTACCCCAGCAGCAGTGTCCACGATGACCCCAGGTGCCACATCTGCACACCTTTTGAAAACTTCCAGGGACGGTGATTCAATGCCTGACCTCCCTTTCAGCAAAGAATTTGTTCCTAATATCTAATTCTAATCTAAACCTTTCCTGACACAACTCGAGGCCCTTTCCTCTCATCCTTTTGTAGTGACCTTGCCCTGCAGAGTAAGAACTTCATGGCAGAGCTCAATGAACACAAGGTTTTCCACTCGGAGTACAAGAATGAATTTCAGGCATATTTTACCATGAAGTTTGCTTGGAAAGCTCTGAGCTTGCCTCACGGTACCCTCTGTAATTCATGTCACAACTTAGATCTGCATTATTAACCATAACATTTTGCATTTCCAGAGTATCCTCCAGCGAAGGATCTCGGCACACTTCCTATCTATTATTAAAGCCTTTCAACTTTCCTGCAGAGTGAATTTGACATTATTTAAGAGATGGAAAAACTGGAACACAGAGAGGAAAAAAGGACAAAAATGTGCGGATGTGGACTTTTACTGGGGGGGGGGAAGTGATCTATGTGTTTGAAAGTTCTCAGGCTTGACAAGAGTAATAAAGTTGTTTAGCCAACTTTGATCATCACAGATGTGCCTAAAGATGATACTGCCTGACACAGTCAACAGCAGTTCCCCAAACCGCAATGAGAATATCACAAATTTTTGTTTTATTAACACCAAGTGTACATGCAATTATCTGTGGCATGTGCTTGTATTTATTCTACGGTAATTCATACAAATCTGATTTTCCTAATAGCCAAATTTCAACAAAGCCTTGTCAAAGGTTACTTGTGCCAGTTCTCCGTTCTAGCCTTGGAGTGTGTTTGCCATGTTTAATTGGCCTTCAGTGCCTTCTTGCTCCTGTCAACAATAATTCACAATTGGCTGAGTGGCAGCAGAGAAGAAATGTACCGAAGTGACCTAAAAGAGCTTCCTATTTTCAGGACAACATTGTTTTCAGTGGAGTCATGGCAGATTCCCTTGGGATGCTTCAGTGTGGGTGAGTAGCTCATTCAAGGAGCACTGATCAATGCCCCAGGTACAGATTGGCAGTTTGGCTGTTTCATATTTGTAGGAAAATAAAATTTTTCCTACTTTGTGACTCAAGTTTGTGATGAAGAGTGCAAAAAAGGGTGGTTTATTTTGAAAGCACTCTAAGGTTTTCCAAGAAAAGAAAGAAAATTACCATTCTTGATTTAGAATCGAAATCAGAGATGTTTAATATACTTTATGTCCTCTAAAATATAAACCAATCTCGGATACTCTCTAATAAGCACTCTGGTGTGAGTAAAAGAAAATTAATCTGGATTCAACTTTGCCGCCAACCTACCGAGCTGCCGAACAGACGGAATGCTGCAGGTAAATTGTAGCACTGCGATTTCGCGTAGCAGTTCTGCCACCTACAGGCACTGAGAGCAGCTCGACAAGGGGTTTGCTTGACAGACTCTGTATGCACTTCTTTTGGGGGGGCTGCTGAGGGAAGACTCCGCAGCAGTCAGCCCCGACCTTCGACCCATAAAAATATTTTGTTCCACTTATTAAGAATTAAGACAAATATTTCACTAATCTGACCCACTAACTGAGCTTTCTTCTTCCCCATCATTTATATACTGTGGCTATGAAGAAAGATACTGAAATCGATTTTATTAAATTACTTTTGTATTGGGTGGCCAGTGTTAGAGCACAGCCAGAAATAGCTGCAGCCTCCACCAAAGCCCAGCAGCTTTGGAGGTGACACACAGACAGACTCCCCAGCATCATGTATGCCCAAAATAAGCACTGTGACCACTAATGATGGCGAAATTACTTTGAGGGGGTTAGACAATGAGCTTGAGAAGCCTCTTCTTATGCAAAGTGAGGGAGATGGAAGTTTTTGAATAGAGATGACAGTACCTCCAGTAAGACTGTGCAGTCTTGCACCTCTGTCTTGGAGAAGGAGCTGTTTTCAAAGCTGTGGTGAAGTGCCACACAGAGGATTCCTGTCCAGGTCCCCTACAGCCAGGCTCTCACAAAGCTCTCCTGAGAATCCTGGCCACTGCACTGCTCTGTTCACGTCCCCAGGCCAGAGATGATCTCAGGCCACAGTCTTGCAGCTGCCATCTTGTCTCCTTGGAGCTTTATTTTCTGAGAATTGTCAGAACACACACAAGATAATTAAAAGAAGTTCTCTCATCCCTCTTTCCTCACCCTGAGGGACATTTTAGAGGACATTTAAAACTGCAAAACAGTCTTTGCTTTGGTTCCACTTTAGAGGGCTTTCAGTACTCAAAGGGGGACTGTGAGAAAGATTGGGACAGACTTTTCAGCAGGGCCCGTTGCAACAGGTGATGGGTTTATATTAAAAGAGGGTTGATTTGAATTAAATATAAGGCTTAGATATGAGGATATAAGGCTGCTCTGGTTTTTGGATGGCTGAGAGATGTGCCACAGCCCAGAGGAGAAGGGACAGCTCTGACACTGAAAGGTTTGTGCCACTGCTTTTTCAGCTGGGAAATAATACTAAGGGGTTTTCACCAGAGTACCCGTCTAATTCTGAGCTGAGTTTGATGCATGGTGGGCGTTTGTTGGATGTAGGTGCCTGGAGATGTGCAGGACTCCAGTCAGACTGGGGCTGGATGACCCCTCTTCCCGGGTCAGAGAAATAGCTCTTGCAGAGATGTGCAAGATCAAATTTCCCTTGCATCCTGAATCCAGGCTGCTGCTTCCACTTTTTATTTAGAGGTGGGTTGTTGCCCATCTATCTGCCCCATCTGCCCCAGCTCACTCAAGCCCAGTGCAGCCTCTGAACTTCCCATTAGATAAGAACAATTCCCAAAAAGATAGGAAGGGCACAGACAGACGAGGGTTTCTCACTCCTCAGCAAACACCACTTGCTATCACAAACCTCTGCCAAGGAATTTCTTGCTTGCTACCACTCAGGTTTGCTTATACCTGGCAGGAACATTAACTGCTTTAGTCAAGATAAGCAGAACTACTGTGTGTCCATATGGACATGTCCATGGCATAACAACAACTGGAAAATAACTGTGGATGTGCTTAGCTGTGTAGGAGTTGTTAACCAGTGTGGCCACAAGCATTTTGTAATGCACAGATTACACATTCTGGCTTGGGTTCTAAACACCAGTATATTGACATAAATGGTGCAACTGGTATTAGGATTTGGAGGAAAGCACAGGAAAAATATTCTTAGTTTCTGGGGCTTCTGTTCTCCTTTACCCTCCTATCTTCGGTGTCTCTTCCCAGACTCCCTTTTCTTTTGCCAAAAGCATCACTTGGAAACCCGCCCTCTACTTCTACAATACCTCTTTCCAGTCCACTTCTACCTTTCTTCTCTTTTCAGTTCTCCCTTTACAGAGAAGACAGAGAGGAGCTACAATTTGGACATACTCCAAAGGTATCGTTTCCATTTGTATAAGCCTTGCCTTTGTCACGCTGCCATCATCTCCAGAGCATGGACTGCTGGCATCTGAGCTCCAGCCTTTGATCACCTTCAGCAAGCTCAGTTACCCAAAGGAAGATTGTTCTGTGACTTAAGAACCGTGGGATCTGTTCTGGAACAGAAAATCCCTTTGCGACTCTGAGTAACACCTTTCACCTCTATGTGATCTTGGTCCATTCCTTTAATCTTCAACATATCATATATAGAGCAGGATAAGAACAATCTTTGCTTCAGAACAATGCAGTGAGATGGCCCAGCGGGGCATTTAGATGCCCTATGGAAATGAGATGAAAATGAGCACCCAAACATACACAAGTGCTGCCACCTGCACAGTGTGACGCTGCAAACGTGAGATGGCCTGTGCTGTGATAACTTTGCAGTTCCTTTCATGGGGCCACACGAAATCTGAGGAGCCTTTGGCACAGCGGCTCTGGCCAGGATGAAGTTCTGTATGACGCTGATTTCCGCAGGAATGATTTGAGATAATTTTCTTCTTCCCTGTCGTATGGCATTGAGGATGGATTTCTCCAACAGCAGTGCAGCATTATGAGACACTGAGCTTTGCTTCCAGACCCTGGAAGCATGCCTTATTAGATGATGCAAAACCAGCACTCCAGCTCAACCTGCAGCACAGATAGAGAGGTATTTCTGTAATACAGAAAGGTTGGACATTAGGAGGAATTTCTTCACAGAAAGGATGATTACACTTTGGAACAGGCAGCCCAGGGAGGCGGTGGAGTCACCGTCCCTGGAAATGATTATGGAAAGCCTGGATGTGGCACTCAGTGCCATGGTCTGATTGACACTGCGGTGTTCAGTCTTAGGTTGGACTCGATGATCACAGAGGTCTTTTCCAACATAATGGAAAAGGTTCTGTGATTAGAACGTCTCCCTCCATGTGATTCATTGCCAGCAATTAAACCTCGAGGGACGCCACGGACATAGACCACACTCTTTCTGCTGCTTTCTCCACTCTACTCTCGATTTTCTATTTTAATGTCTTCAATTTTAATTCCTGCACTTCAACTTCTATTTTCTCGCCGCCCGGGTGTCCCGGGTTAAACAAACCCTCACGGACCCCCTCCTCCCCCCCTCAGCGCCGCTTCCCGCCAAAACCCCCGCGCCTCGGGCCTAGAGTCTGCCGCCGTTGCTATGCGCGATGACGCCCCTGGCCCTACTTTTTCTCATTGGCTGCTCCGCCGGTGACGGCACAGCGCGGCTTGGGACTGGCTGGGAGCGGGCGCGCGCGGGGCACGTCGGGGCGGGAGGGGCCGATGGCGGCCATCGGCGTCCACCTGGGCGCCACCTGTGCCTGCGCCGCCGTGTACAAGGTGAGGGCCGAGGGCCGCGCGGGGGTCTCGGCCGGACCGTGTCTGCGGCTCGGAGCTGCCCCCTCGGCGGTGGAGCCCCCGGGGGCGGCTCACGGCTGGGCCTCTCTCTTTCTCCGCAGGATGGCCGCGCCGACGTGGTCGCCAACGACGCTGGGGACAGGGTCACTCCCGCGGTCGTGGCGTTCTCGGAGAGCGAGGAGGTGAGGCTGCGCCTCCGCGGGGTGGTGTGGGGAGGAGAATGGGAGGGAGCCCTGTCTGCTACTCAGTTTTTCTTTTTTTCCTTCCTTTATTTTTCATTCAGGTTGTTGGCTTAGCTGCGAAGCAAAGTAGGATAAGAAATATTTCAAACACTGTGGTGAAAGTAAAGCAGATCCTTGGGCGAAGGTAAGAGAACGGGCGTGAAAGGGGCGGTGAGAAATTTTTCCCCATTGAAGGTGGTTTAACGTCTCAGCACTAATACTGAAGGCATCTCTTAAAAAATCATTTTGTTGTCATAGAGTCACAGAGTGGTTTTATTTGGAAAGGGTTTTAATGATCACCTCGTTCCAACCCCCCTGCCATGGGCAGGGACACCTTCCCTTAGACCAGGTTGGTATTATGAACTTTTTAGCCTACATTTCATTCAAGCAGCTAACAGATGTTCCTGAAAATAGAAAAATTGGGTAAAAAAAATTGTATTTCATATCTGAATTTGTCAGTAAAAGTCAAATTGTGAAATTTAGTAATAAGTTGTATATGAGCTTTTCGTACATGCTTAAATTTCTTAAATAAAATGCCTTATTACCTGTTTGTTTTCCTGTATATTAAATCCACTGTAGCTTTGTTCGAATGAAACTTTGTGGTGCTTTTATTGAAACTATTGATTAGTGCCTGTTGTGATTCCTGTTAGTGGAGCTGTGATAATTTGCACTGGCAATTACAGTGACACTAGAACTAAACCTCTTGGGGTTGGATTTAACATCAGAGATGTGACAAAATCTTCTAGTCATGACCCAGCTGTGTGTTACAGCCCTTTCACTGACAGGAGCCGACAAGATGTTGCCCATTCTGGTGTATTTCTCAGCACTTTTCAGATGCAGGACTTCACTGAGATCTTTTACAATGGTTGTGGGGCCTAGCAGGTTAAAACAATGTGTTGTGTTTTGGTTTTCCTTTTCCCTAAGTGGCAGGTATTTTTTTCAATCATAAATTTGGGGAAAGGAGAATGAAAGATGCCAACAGGCAGAACAGTTGGGTTTTTTTCTACTGTGTAAATGTGTCTGTAGAGTGAAAATGGGATTTTTTGGTTCAAGTATAGCTTGATGTGTTGGAGATGTTAGAAGAAATATCAGCAAGATGCATTTGTGCAATTAACCTTGAGCATGTGATTTATTTTAATATTTTGAATTTTTCTGGACAGCTCTGGCGACCCTCAGGCAAAGAAATATATTGCAGAAAGCAAATGCTCCGTGAGTATGAGGACTTGTATAATTTTACGCTTTTCTTGTCATTGTGTGGGCCACCCCGTGTCCGTGTTCTGCAGTGATCAGCTCTCATCATAAGAGTTCCCTTTGCTGCTATGTGGAATGTTTCTGTTTTTAACCAGTAGATAACCATGTTCTGAGATCTGCCAGAATAATACATTTCCAGTAGAAAAAAATTTATCTCTTAATCATTCTCCTAAGGGGTAAATATTAATATATTTGGGTAGTAGCGTTGTGATTTTTCTTGGTGCTGGTAGAAGATACTCAGGTTTTAGCACCTTGTGATTAAAATCTTTAACCACGTGATTTAATCTCAGTATTTAATTTGCGTAATACTCTCCTTGTTGCTAGAAAATTTTGCGAAACAGGAGAAAAATTATCCTGAAAATACACTCATAACAAAAGAGTGAGTTTTCCCCTGAGTTTTGACTGTGCATATTGGTGTGATTTTATAAATAGCTGGAGCTTTTCTTATGGAATATAATTAGGAGTGTACTTTTGTTCTAAACATTGCTTTTGTACTCAGGAAAACTTAGTAGTCTGGACTCTTTTAAGTCCTTAAATGTCCCTCTTGTGTGTGTCATATCCTACGGGTCTTTTTGTGATCTTTGTAAGTGTCTTGAAAGTATTTATTCCCTTGTAGTGCAGAGAGTATTTACACAGCCCAGTGCTTTTTCCTTTAAACAGAATCTTAAGTTAAACGTTGCTTTTTGTTATTAATCAAATTACTGTCTAACAAAGGTGTGTTGGTTTTGCTTACAGATAATTGAGAAGAATGGAAAACTTCAGTATGAGATAGATAATAAACTTATTAACCCAGAAGATGTGGCAAAATTAATTTTCAGTAAAATGAAAGGTACATACTAATTAAATTCATAATGCATTTTAGCTTTTTAAGCTGTCCTTGTAGGTTTGAGAGGTTTTTTTTTTTGTTTGTTTGTTTTTGCTTTTGCTCACCATGCTCTGTCTGTGTTTATAAACAGAGACTGCCCAGTCTGCATTGGGTTCAGATGTGAATGATGTTGTTGTCACAGTACCATTTGATTTTGGAGAGAATCAGAAAAATGCCCTTGGGTAAGAGCATTGAGGTTTTTCTGTTATTTTATGTGTCTCAAGCAGATGGGCTGGAAGATCAGCAGTGGGAATTCTGCTGCTGGACTTCAACTTGCAACTGTCAGTCAAGGTTATTGGGATGTTATTTAAACTGGGAAAATATGAAATGAGATTAAATTCTGAGTTGAGAAACTTTTAATGGAATTTACTGATGTGACCAAAAGGAAATTCTGAATCGCTAAAGCGAGAGGAAATTGTGATTTGATGAAGGATAAAACCTCATTTCAGATCAGGATCTTCAGTGACCCCTTTGAAATGGAAATAGTTTCTAACTGTCCTCCATAATTTCCTCTCCTTGTCCGTCATGCTCCCCAAACCAAGCGGTGCTTACGTGACCTGCTGAGGTCTGCTTTGTCAGAGTGCACATACAGAATACATACCAGTTTTCTACTTGGCAATTCTGTTTGGAAACATTTCTGCTCTAACAGTTCCTCTATATGAAAGCATAAGCATGCTTAAAGTTGAGCATAAATGGCAGCATCTGTTCCTCCTTTCTGATATGCAGAAGCCCTTAGGCTTAACTGTCATGAAATAAATAAAGCACATCTAGAAGTTGGTCAGAAAACAAGTGAGCTGCGGGTTTGCAGGGTCTGTAATGAAGCATTCTGTTGCTCTGGTGTAACTTCAAAGTGGAGGAAACAAGTTGTGGGGTAGTCCCAGGGTTACTGCAGTTTCAAGAAAACATGGTAATTTAAATGGTACAAGTGAGGGACAGTAAATTCATTTTCAAGTAAATCCATGTTTTCTGGTGTGTTACCTGTTGAAATAATGTATCAAGAACTTCTAATACCACACGTGAAGATAAGTCACCAAGTTTGATTTAGGGTGGGGTGTAGCTGAGCGGTGTTTTGCAATCTCTATGGGCAATGTAGACTGATAGATCAGTGTTTTCTTTAAGAATGAACACACAGCAGATCCAATTACCTGAAGAACACAGTAGCAGCTGAAGTTCTTGGTACTTTTCCAGTCACTCAGTTTTGTTAATACCATGCTATAAACAAGGTCTGATGAGGTGGCACATGTAGTTCAGGTGAAATCTTAATAGTGTGTGACTACAGTGAGATCATTAAAGTGGAATGAAATGCTGTTACGGCTCATTGCAGGGAAGCAGCTGCAGCTGCTGGGTTCAATGTGATGAGATTAATTCATGAACCGTCTGCAGCTCTCCTTGCTTATGGAATTGGCCAAGATTCACCTACTGGAAAAAGGTAAAATCCTAATATTTTACTTCTTTTTAAGCTGCTGTACTTAAATCCTGAGAAATCTTAAATGAAGGAATGCTGTGTTGCCTTAGCATGAGGCATGTTTTGTTTTTTCTCAGTCGAAGACAAGAAGCATTTAGAAGTTGTAATTTTGTAGTGTTTTAATTTGTTTTGGTCTTTATATTTTGAGAATTGTCTTTAAAGATTTGTTCACAGTTTGACTTCAATAAGCTAATTGGCTTGAAACAAAATGCTTTCCTTTATAAACATAATTTGGCATAGGTGGTTTTAATTGTGGAAGATGGGATCATTTTACATGTGCTGGAAGAACTAAAGCAGAGCTCCTGGATTCAGTAGGTGCATTTGGCTGCCTTTATGAATATACAGATAATTGACTTTCAAATTGCAAAGACTGCTGTCAGTTTGAAGAGTTTTGTTCTTGTTTGATGTTTCTTTACCATTCTCATATACTTCTTGTTTGATTAAAACCTGCAATACATAGTGGCAATCTTTTGACAGTGTCAAAATTAATGCTACTTTCAATATTTTTTTATTGTGGCAGCAATGTGTTGGTTTATAAACTAGGTGGAACATCACTTTCTATCACAGTCATAGAAGTAAACAGTGGAATATATCGTGTGCTTGCTACAAACACAGATGACAGCATTGGTGGAGTTTGCTTCACAGAAGCTCTAGCACAACACTTAGCTTCTGAATTTCAGAGGTAAGATTTGAATTCCAAGCATGTTGCTGTTAGGACAGGAACTTCATTATCTGGTGCTTGCTTTAAAGAAAAAAAAAATCTCGCAGACTGTCTGTGAGTGAAATGGTTCTAGCAAAGATGGTGTTGAAGGAGCAGTCAGTTGTTTCGGGCTGAGAACGAAGACTGGGAAATGCCTGAGTTTGGGTAGATGTTGCCTGAAGTTGGCGTTGAACTATAAGGGCTCAGCCATGAACTCTGCTGTGTCGAGGTGTGTGCAAACTTTAAGTAGTGGCATTGTAGTTAATACTAAAATGTTTACCAAAAAAAGTTCAGGAGCTCTAACCTGGTTTTCCTTTTAGAAGGAGTTGTCAGTCAAATTCCTGCCTCTTGAAGCTGGTATCATCTTTTTTTTAAATACAGGTCTTGTAAACATGATATCAGAGGAAATCCCAGAGCCATGATGAAGTTAATGAACAGTGCTGATATTGCAAAACATTCTTTATCAACCCTGGGAAGTGCAAACTGTTTTGTAGATTCACTGTATGATGGATTAGATTTTGATTGCAATGTGTCCAGGTAAGGCAGATCTTGAAGCTACTGAAATCTTTTTAGGTGCTGTTATGGATGATCAATAAGCTTTGATTTCTGGTGGTGTTATTTTAGGAGAAGGAAATAAGAATTGAAGGCAAATTTGTTGTTTCAGATTGATGCTGCAATCTGTAGTGGTTAGGGCAGTCACACTAACAGTGTTGCTCTAATGGTTAGAAAACAAAGTGCAAAAAGGCATGGTTAGAAAATAAAGTGCAAAAAGGCACAAGGACACCCTATTTTTGGAGTCTGGTTGTTGATGGGAGGGGAATAGATACTGTAATGAATCAAGGTGGCTCTTTCCTCCCCCTTACTGTTTTTGTTGTACTTTCCTTAAAGAGAAGACAGCTTGTGGGCTCTTTATCTAAATGAGATCCAGAATGAGAGGAGCCCTGGAAGTCTTGATGTTGCCTCTCGGTGACTGCTGGAGCGGAAAGACGTTTTCTGTCTTTTTGTTCCTACTGCTGTCCCCTACTCAGTCTCTTTTCCCTTGGGATGATCTCTTACTGAAATTTTTAGCTCGCTTTGATTGTTCTTCCAGGCAGCAGCAGCTTTAGTGAAATGAAACAGACTTTTCCATTCCAGAACTCCAGCAGTTGGAGCTGCTAAACTAAGGCACAGCATGTTTGAAAGTGTGAGAAGCAATACTGTATAACTGGGGTCGACTCACTTTTGGATCAGAATGCCAGTCCTGTGGGTCAGTGTTGCAGACTTTGTTTTGTTGTATTCATGCAGAGTAGAACTTCCTCTATAGGGTTGAAAGAGCCAAAGGCAAACACAGGTTTGGTTTTTAATTTGCTTAATCTACTCCCTGTGTGAAAATCAGGACACAGCTTGATTTGCCTCTAAAAATTGAGTTTGTGTCCATTTTAAAGATCATGAAGCAGTTCCAGGATTTTTCTTTATTTTTTCACACCAGTCAAAACAGCAATATTGGGTGTTGTCAAGACAACAGTACTGGGGATTTTTCTCTGGAGTACACTGAAGAAGAATGAATGTTCATTCTATGTAGGTGTTCGTGGTAGAATTAATAGCACAGATACTTCCGCAACAACAAAATCACTTGAAGATTAATAATGGGAAAAAATGATTTTGTTAAAATCCCTTAATACCAGCTGGAGAACTAAAGTATATTCTAAAAATTATTGCTCTCTTATTTCAGGTATTTGTCTCTAACAGATGAGATGATACTTTTTGAATGATTTTTTTTTTTCCTCTTCTAGGGCCAGGTTTGAACTTATCTGTTCTTCACTTTTTAGTAAATGTGTAGAAGCAATTAAAAGACTCTTGCAGCAAGTTGGATTTACAGCAGATGATATTAATAAGGTAATAATAGAAATCATTTGTCTGTAGGATGCTTCATAATTCCACAAGAACAATACTTGTGGGGCCTGTTTTCCTTGAAGACTGAGATTTTAATGATATGTTTAAGCATTTTTAACTGGGATCCAGCAGAATCTGTAGCCTCGAGATCTTTAGGACTGCTGTAGTTGCTTTCATTTCAGTTACTTGAAGTTAAGTATAAGGTAAAGTCAGATTCAGTTGTGTGTTTTTGCTGCTGCATATTGAGTAGGTGGGGAGAATTTGTCTCTATTTGGTGCATTTTTGTATTTCTGCCCAAATTCAGGCTGAGGAGTACCTTTCTTAAGTTCAGTGTGTGGACTTCGTTCTGCCTTCATTGAACTTTGGATAGGGTTTGCTGACGCTTCTGGAGAAAGGCAAAGTTTTGACTTAAAGTGGAACGAATTGCTTGGTGTCCACTTGGTTCCTGTGCTCCTCTTTGCTGGTTTAAAAACCACGAAGTGCCAGACCAGGGAGTGCTTTAATCCCAAAGATGGCGAGCAGGGCAGCAGACATTATCAGTTTCATTCAAATGTCTCTTCTCTTGCTGTAAGAGAGGAAATTCATCTCACCCCCTTTGTACCTGTGCTGCATTCATTGCTGGTGGAACTGGCTCATCAGTTCTGTAGCTAAAGCTCTCTGGTGCTTTCAGTGACGCTTGGTGCAATTTCAGGCTCTTAACTTGTGCTCGCCGTGTCACATCTCCATTTCACTGGTGGATAATGAAGTATCCCAGGCCATTTAGAGAACAGCTTTTCTTTTCTGGTGGCAGTGGTTTTTAGGTGGCTTTTTAGGTTCTCAGGCCTTAATGCTTTGGATTAGGGGCAGTGAACACTTTAAATATAAAAATAAGTAAATTCAGAGTTGTAAATTAGGTTTATGTTTTATATGAAAAGTGGGAATTAGCGTTATTTCCACATCTATCTGATTTTCAAAGTCACTGTAATAAGACTTGGACTTACCGATAAAACCTGACTTGCTCTTTCCTACAGGTGCGTGGTGGAAGGGTGAGTGCAAAGCAGCACAAGTTACAACATGGGAAGATTTTAGATTCCAGGAAAGGAATTTGTAGTATGAGGGAAATCAGATGCTGAATTAAGGACCTACAGAATCTGTGGAATATGTATCTGTGGAGGACAGGTCCTGAGCAGCCTGTTGTAACTGTACCTGTTCTGGCCAGGAGGTTCGACTAGATCACCTCTGGAAGTCCCTTTCAACCTGATGTTCTTTCTGTGATAAATTTTTCAATTTTCCAAGTGTTACTTTATCTAGGTGATTCTTGCTGTAAGAGAAACTTTTCAAAGACATCATATTTCCTTTCATTTCAAAACCAAAAGTATTAGAAGTCAATCAAAGATTACATTAGTTTTTATTTAAACAACTGCACATAATAAAATATCCCAGAGTGGTTTGCATTTCTGCACAGCAGGGTGTGACCTGTCTGTTTTATTTGATAGGATAAAGATTTGAAATAATTTTGATGTTTTCCAGGTAGTTCTTTGTGGTGGGTCTGCTCGAATCCCAAAGCTACAGCAGCTGATCAAAGATATTTTCCCAACTGTGGAATTACTAAATTCAATTCCTCCAGATGAAGTTATTCCCATTGGTGCTGCCATAGAGGCAGGAATTCTGCTAGGGAAAGAGAATACCTTGTTAGAAGAGGATGCACTCATTGAGTGTTCTGCCAAAGATATTCTTCTTAAGGTAAGGCTAAAATGAGAATATTAGAAAATTTTACTGCTGCAGTGAATATATAACACTAATTATGTAGGATTGGTGTTAGAGAAGCAGCACTGTTTTATTATTATTTCTGCAGATTTACTATAGATCAGCAGTACACGGTAACTTAGGTTTACTGACAAAATGGACAAGAAAAGCTGGATTTTAAGGGGAGATAGATTGTGTCTTTCCTATGTTGTAATAGCTGGACTTCTTATTTGTAGGAATGTCAGCTTTTTTACTTGCCGTGATGGTAAATGTGACAGAGGGAGTGAATCTTGGATTTCTTTTCTTGTGGAACATTGTTGTAACACTTCCAGCTCAGTGAAGCACCTAAAGACATGAACTGCATTCCTTTTTTTTCTTTCTTAAGGGAGTAGACGAGTCAGGGGCTGACAAATTCACAGTGCTATTTCCATCAGGGACACCACTGCCAGCTCGAAGGCAGCACACCCTGCATGCTCCTGGAAATATTTCCTCTGTGTGCCTTGAGCTGTACGAGTCATTGGGGAAGAGTTCTGTGAACGAAGAAGAGAAATTTGCCCAGGTGAGTATGTGCACACTCGTGCACTTTTAACAGCAGCCACCTGGAAATCAGTTGGACCTGGAAAAAAAATGGAAACCAATCCCACCACTACGAAAACTTGTTAGAAATTTATAATGACATCCATCTCTTCAGCATTGGTCTTTATTCAGTCTTTCGTACGTGCATGGTATTCAAGCACTTTGTAAAGAAACTGAAGTTTCCCTTTGGAATTCCTAAGTGGCTGACAGGGTTTGACCCTTGGCACTACTGTAATAAGATCACCTAGGGTGAGAGATCTTTACTAGTTATTCCAGTAGTGCACAGATCCTCCAACATTTTGAAAATAAAACCGATGAGGAAAATGGCATAGCTGATTAGTTTTTGATCTTTCTAGATTGGACCAGATCTTGGTATTAGATACTGAATTTAGTTTATCACAGTGGTAAGATGAAATGATTCTGTCAAGTGAGGGTAAAGTTGTTGGTTAGGAGTCAACCTACAGAGAGAACACAGCTTTTGTGAAACAGTGATGATGTGTTTTCCTTGGAAAGCCTCAGGGAAGGGGCAGATGTGCCTAAAATTGATGGAATATTTAAGAAGAGTGTTACTCCACCCTAATTCTGCCCAAATATCTTTAAAGGGTCTAGGGAAGGGATGTTACCTAATAATTACAGTACTGATCCTAAAGGACACTGTGGGAGTGATAGGTACTTGAGCTATCTCAGGGATAGATCCTGAATCAAACCACAGAAACAATTGTGGAAATAGCTAAAAATACATGAATTTGCACATCTTAGCTGTTGTGTCACTTGCCTTGAACTGCTGTGCAAGAGCTTGGAGAACCTGATAATAATCAAACCTTTTCTTTTAACAGATTGTACTCCAGGATTTAGATAAAAAGGAGGATGGCCTACATGATATACTAACTGTTCTCACTATGAAAAGGTACCCAAAACAGTTGTGCTGTTTACCCTATGTCACACTTCTGACAAGCAGTCTTTGCTCCTGTTACACAGTGTTTAATTTTGTTTTGAGAAATTTCAGCATTTTATTGGTCACAGGGCTGTACAGTCATAGCACATTCTGTAGAAATATGGGGTTTCTGCAGTGCCTTTGGTGCTGTCATTCTTTGATTCGTAGAGAAACAAAGCTTAATACAGTTGTGTGGGTTATTTTTAGCAACTTCTGAACCGTTGATCAGTTTAACCATGCTTGAGAGCAGTCAGGATTCAAACTTCTTGTGGAGGTGGGCTGGGTAGTTTTGCTGAATGCCCATGCTCTTGGGAAAAACTGAAGGAGTTTTTGTTTTTTTTAGTTATGAAGGATTGCAGACTTTACAGTGGCTCTGTCTTTTCAGAGGCAGGGTTGTTAACCAGAGACACAGTGCCTCAGGAAATTTCTGCTTGCTATTTAAGTTCAAAATACTTCATTTTCTTAGGTTAGCTATAAGGTGTATTAATACCTGTTAATAGACCTCCCTTAAAATGCCTTGTTTGTTAGACAGAGATTTATACTGAGCACTGGTAAGGAAAACATTATAGATGCAACTCTGTTGTGCAGCAAAACAGCATTATTTTAAAGGATGTTTAAGAAATATTTAGGTGAAAAAGGGAGAGGAAGTTTAGTAGAGAACATCTATTTCTACCTAAGTATTTTGTGTGACTGTATGCCTAGCTGAAGTAGGGCTCAATATTGTTTCTTAATTATTGGAATTTGAAAATTAAGGTTTTCCTAGTTGAGAAAGATCCTTGGAATTGAAAGATTACTTACACTTCAAAAGTCAGGTTCTTGTGCTATGACAAGACATGCTTATCAATCTGTTGCTGTTACTCAGTTCTCACAACGAATATTTTGAATGTTACCACATATTCTGTTTACAAACCTGTACTAAATAAATTCAGTTGCAATATTTAAATATCTATTCCAGCATATGTAGAGAAGATAGATGCTTTAAGGGCAAGAAGTACATGTAAAAACACTCACTAATTTAAACTTAATTTCATAAATCAATTTCATCTGTGTTGAAGCATGTCTGTCCCTGGATATTTTGATGCTGATCTGTCTTCCTTTCCTCTGTGTAAAGACTACTGTTTACCCTCTCTGGAACATGCAGTAACATAGTAAGTGTTATGTTGAGATAATCCTAAACATAACCCTCTCTTTTATCTAGGGATGGATCCTTGCACGTTACCTGCACAGATCAAGATACTGGAAAGTGTGAAATCATCACTGTTGAAGTGGCATCATAGTCCATTTTGGAAGGCAGTATTTTTCTAACGTGATTTTTGTCTCTTACTGGCTTTTCTGCCAAAGCAGTGCCTCTCTGGGATGTCTGTGATGATTCTTAGACAACTGTAATAAACTAAAGTAAAATGTTAATTTGCCACCAAGTTTGTTTGGAGTGTGGTGCAAAACATTAGTCGAGACATGTGGACAGCAGATCATTGAATTATCAGCACTTGATTTACAAAATGCAAAGCACAAATGCTTGTGCCTGTGGTTCAGCAACAAGCATATTACATAGTCCAAAGTTTTTTCCTTCACTAATCAGGTCCTGTACCCATTCTGCCAGTATCTGTGGCTTCAGCAGCATAGCTTTGAACCAGCAAGAGCTAGACTGGCAAAAATCCCATCTGGTAATTGTACTGGAATCCTGTGTGGTCTTGATATTGCCCAAAACCGTGAAGGTGGAGCCCATTTGTGCTGGCCACTTGAGCAGGTTAATTTTTTTTTTCAGGAGTTTTTTCTGTAAAATAGTTTTGCGATATTACCTGAAAAATGTAAGAGTTAAATGTGCTTATTTATATGTTATTAAAATACGGGTTTTTTATGCAGATCCTGGCACTCTCCATTCTGTGTGGCACTGTTTTAATCTGTATTGTCATACATTTGTCTGGGTATAAGCTGGCAGGTCTTTTCAATAACGAGATGAACCAGGCAAGTGTGATTATGGGATTTGAGGGTCTCAGCCTAAAGTTAAGGGGCAACAGTTCAGTGCTTACAACAGTGTGTTACCTTGTAAAATACTGAAAGTGTCACAATACAGCCTCAAAAATCAGAGAAAATAGAGCAAGGAATACCTGTGTGGATTTGAAGAGAGCTGTATTCCATTGCCTTGGATTTGAAATGAACTTGAAAAATCTCTTCTACAACCACCTGAAAGGAGGTTGTAGCCAGGGGGAGTCGGGCTCTTTCTGCCAGGCAACCACTGCCAGGATAAAGGTTGCTGACTCCTAAGATGTGACAGGGGAGGTTTGGGTTGGACAGTGGGAGGAATTTCTTCACATTAAACGTAATTAGGCATTGGAATGGGCTGCCCAGGAAGGTGGTGAAGTCACCGTCCCTGGAGGTGTTTAAGGAAAGCCTGGACGTGGCCCTCCGGGCCGTGGTCTGGTTGACAAGGTGGGGTTTGGTATAGGTTGCACTTAATGATCTCAGAGGCCTTTTCTAAACTAATCGATTCGATGATTCTGTCGAAGCGACATTAATGGTAAGCACCTCATCTGAGTGAGATGTGATGACGGCNGGGGGGAGGACGGGCGGGGAGGCTCCCGTTCGGTCTCGGCGCTGGGAGCCGCTACCGGTCCCTGGCTCTCGGCTCCGTCAGGACCGTTCCCACCGTCCCTGCCCACAGACCCCCGACGGGGCGGGGAGGGAAGGGCAGGGGGTTCTGTGCCCTCTTCCCTGAGGATCCTGTCCGCTGCCCCAGGGGAGCTGTGGGAGGAGGACAGGAGGTGCCTGGGGTAGACATGGAACCGGGGGTGGGACGCGGGGAGAGGCGCTGGATCCCGGCGCGGCCGCGGGAAAGGCACCGCCGCCCCCTCCCCAGCTCCTGCGCCGGGGGCCGGGGCGGGAGAGCCCCGCGGAGCCCCGGGGGAAGGCGGGCACGGCCTCGCAGCCGGCGGCTCCCGCTCTGGACTTCATCCAGCCCCTTGGTCCCGGTGTTTCCCGGGCGCTGCCGCCCTGCGGAGCGTCTCGTCCCTCTAAATCCGCCTGGCTGACAGGACACTCGCGATCCCTCTGGATGCGG
>VYZQ01054156.1:9649-31792 GCA_013400655.1 Mystacornis crossleyi | reverse complement strand
GTCTCGGCGCTGGGAGCCGCTACCGGTCCCTGGCTCTCGGCTCCGTCAGGACCGTTCCCACCGTCCCTGCCCACAGACCCCCGACGGGGCGGGGAGGGAAGGGCAGGGGGTTCTGTGCCCTCTTCCCTGAGGATCCTGTCCGCTGCCCCAGGGGAGCTGTGGGAGGAGGACAGGAGGTGCCTGGGGTAGACATGGAACCGGGGGTGGGACGCGGGGAGAGGCGCTGGATCCCGGCGCGGCCGCGGGAAAGGCACCGCCGCCCCCTCCCCAGCTCCTGCGCCGGGGGCCGGGGCGGGAGAGCCCCGCGGAGCCCCGGGGGGAGGCGGGCACGGCCTCGCAGCCGGCGGCTCCCNTTTTTTTTTTTTTTAAACAAGAAGTGCCTGGACCATTTTCCGAGGTTCTTCCTTTCAGCTCTGCAGCTGAGGGGCCCAGGGACGAAGCTGCCTCCCGCTTCCCCCGCCTACCCCAGGCACTGCAGCGTTCTTCTGTCCATATAGATATATGGCTTTAACTCCGTCCCGCTCCATTTCAACCGCTCTCCCCGCCATTCCCGNNNGGTATCTATTTCCTCGTCCAGTTAGTCACCATGGTTGCATCGCAAGTGCTCAGTTGCGCTTGACTACAGAAATTTGGCGGTCTTATTAAAGAATGGAGGTTTCCTACTTGCCGTAGTTCAGTTATGCGATGCTGTAATTGTAGAAAAATTGCTCGGTGCTTAGCGTAGTTTTCACCTGTGGAAGTTTCTGCCCTCCAAAATATTTGTTGTTCTTTGTAAGTGTACGTACTGTACAGAATAAAAGTGCAGGGAGGGAATCGTTGACGTGTTTCTCTTGACCCGTTAGAAAAGGGTTGAGTTGAAGACACTGCAGTTGTACAAGAGACTCGTGGACTGCTGTCACAAACGGTAATGTGGGGACTCTGGGATGAGGCGTAATGATTTCAATTTAGCTGAGATATTAAATAGGATTCTTTACCAATTTTCTTATTGTAGCCTGGTATGTGCCATGTCTAGCTTCACTTGAGACCCTCCAAGAATTATGTAGGAAGGAAAATCTCAGATGTAAATCCATTGGAATCACCAACAGGAGTCTAAAGAGTTATGAGGTGGAATATTTGTGTGACTACAAGGTAGAAGAGGTAAGAGAAACACAGACCAATTTGATCACTCTTTCAGCTGAAATTTGGAAGCAAGCCAAAGGCAGTTTTGCTTGTAGTACAAAGTAGCAGGCAGTCAGGGCAAACCTTTTGCTGGCATCAAATTAAATATATTTTAAACTTTGAACTGTAAACAGAAAGTGGTGTAAACTGCTACTTTCATTATGCAGAAGGAAGTTACAGATATTGTTAGAATGTGAAATGTTCCTGAAATTACAGACATGTTAGAGTATGAAATGTTTCACCTTTGCATATCTAATGCTGATGCTTTAGGTGGTAGCTTGGTACGAATTATGATGCCTCTCTTATTTGCAGACAACCATGTGTATTTTTGTCTTGATTCTTTTAGTCTTTTTAACGAAGAATTAGGGCCATGTGCTGCAAATGGATTCCTGTGAAACTCAGTCTCAGGATTTGTCCTTGTTACAGCTATTTGTCCTTTTTAAATAAGTGCAAACCAAATGCCGCTTCCCTGTGAATACAATATTACATGTATCAAATTAATTACTGTTCTGGGAGGATGGTTGATATGACCAATAATGGGGTTTAGACTTTTTTCGCTAAATTTTGGATTTATTTTTTTGTTCTGTATGTGATACGACTGCATTCTGCTTGTGCATACGAGTCATACAGCAAACATGTAAGTTAGCATAACTTACCACCTGCCTTGACAAGCTAGCCTCCTCCTCCTCCAGGTATGCCGTTAGCAATCAGAGTTCATCCCAACTTTTGATTTCTTTGCCCCTAGAGATGATATATTAAGTATGCAAAGTTGTGCTAAAGTTAATTTGCAAACAAAAAACCTGATTCTTCTCTTTCTCCCCAGTTGTAAAGTTTATGGGGACATCAAGGCCTTCTGCCCTGTGTGCTGATCCTTAAGTCCAGAGCTCTTACACTTGTCTGTGTGCTCTGTGATGCTGGATTTCAGCAACATGAATTCTGGCTAAATCTATATCTGTTTCTGTATTTCAAGGGCAAAGCATACTATCTTGTGAAATGGAAAGGATGGCCAGAATCTTCAAATACTTGGGAGCCTCGGAAACATCTGAACTGCCCTCTGCTTTTTCAGAACTTTCTTAAAGACAAGAATGAATACTTGTCTCGGGTGAGAGACGGCAAAGCACTGAAAGTGAGAAACCATGTTAAAGCTTTGAAACCTGCAATTGCAGATTACATTGTAAAGAAGGCTAAACAAAGAATAGCTCTGCAGAGATGGAAAGAAGAACTCAACAGGAAAAAGAATCATAAAGCAATGATTCTGGTAGAAAACACTGTGGATCTTGAAGGCCCTCCTTTAGACTTCTACTACATTAATGAGTATAAACCTGCTCCAGGAATAAATGTACTCAATGGAATAACAACTGGCTGTGAATGTGCTGACTGCCCTGCTGAGAAGTGCTGTCCAAAGGAGGCTGGGTTTATTTTGGCTTATAATAAACGTAAGAAATTAAAAATCCAGCCTGGCTTGCCCATCTATGAGTGCAATTCATATTGTAGGTGTGGGCCTGACTGCCCGAATAGGATTGTACAGAAAGGGACCCCGTATTCCCTCTGCATCTTCAGAACCAACAATGGCCGTGGCTGGGGAGTAAAAACCCTCCAGAAAATTAAAACCAACAGTTTTGTGATGGAGTATGTTGGAGAGGTAGGTATGTATTTATCTCATATAGGTGAACGACATACAATCAAGGAAATGTTATATAAAATCTTAATGAGCTTTCTCTCAGTTTTAACACTTCTTGACTTCTTCACCCAGAGAGTGGTCAGACACTGGAACAGGCTCTCCAGGGAGGTGATCACGGCAACAAGCCTGACAGTGCATGGAGCATTTGGACAACACTCTCAGGCACATGATGTGATTCCTGGGGATGTCTTGGGCAGGGCCAGGAGTTGAGCTTGGTGATCCTTGTAGGACTCTTCCAACTCAGGATATTCTGTGATTCTACTGTATAATAGAGTAGACAGAAAAAGGGACATTCAAGTTGACACCAAAATTATGTTGTGCAGAGCAGTTGTAAAAGAGAATATTTATCTCATATGGCACTAAAGAATTCTTTTAGATACATGCCCTAATAGTATTTCTAAAGGCAAGTCCTTAATTTCTTTCATGGCAATCATCTTCATTGTAGTTTTTGCTGTTCCCAAAGCACAGTTGTTATGAAACTCCCTGCACAGTCTGTCGGTCCCTTTTCTGTTTTGTCTGAACTTCTAAGGTAATATTTCCAAGCACTTTTATTAGTTTCAGTTAACAGCAAGAAGAAGACTCGTAGCATGGACATTATCTATTTATTCAATCTCATACTATTTCAAAGAGAATTTTTGTGTTATAAAATACAGACCTTGAGTTCCTCTTGAGATTTTGTATTGCTCTGTGATTGTTTATGTGGTTCAGCCTCTGCTCCAGGGCTCTTCACACCAGCAGTTCCTGGCAGCCTCTCTGTTGCAGCATGTTGCTTTTCTACCACAAATCTGCCTTGCTACTATGTTGACTCAAAGTATTTCCTTCTGTCCCTTTGTACAGTGTTTATGATCTTAAGTAGATTTCCTCCATGCATCCTGCCCCAAAGCTTCTAACTTCTCATGTTCATACGTTTCCTTTAAATATGCGAGAGGTCAGACATTCCAAATATCCCTGTTAACGCAGAAAGGTGATGATGTAATTTTGTTGCTTAAAGGAAAGAGTGTGTATTTACTTTTTCACCTGAATCTACTTAATACCTACTGCTGAGGTCTCAAGTCTCATCTGTCAGATTTTAGAGGGATTTGTTGTCCAATTCCATCACATTTTGTATCCCTCTTGCTGCCAAATAACGATTTCTTTGCTGAATCTGCACAACAGAATGTGTTTAATGTGACAGGCTGCAGATGAGGTTGTTTAAGCTCTTTCTGCTGTCAACACTGACACACTTGCCTAATCGAATAGATTGAGTTTTGCAAAGTGATGTCTGTCTGAGCTGCCATGAGTAGGATCTTTCATTGCAGTCAAAAATAGCAGGAAGAAATGCTTCTGGGAAGGGAGGAAATGAATATCGGGCTGTAAATGTGGCTAGGTTTTAAAGACTGATACCTGTTGATCATCTGTGCAGAGGGAGAAGGTTGAATCTTGGTTTTATGTGAAGTAAACAAGGCTTTCTGGCTTTAAAGGAATAAGTGTGTATATAGAAACTTCAGGTAGAAATAGTTGATTGTATTGTCATCATCAAAACTATTGATAGAGGGTGCTGATATGTTTTTTTTCCAGAGACAAGGTAGTGCTGCACATCAGCTGTAGACAAATTGCAAGGGAAGCCTCAGTCACTAATTAGTTCAGCTGTATGTACTCTTATGTATTCTTCATTCACTAGAGATGGAATGCTATTTCAACATCAAAAACTTACAGTGGTATTTTTTACTAAGTATTTTTCTAGCTTGATTGTGATTTTTATTTTGATTTAGTAATAGTTAATAATATGATGCAGGTTTCTTTTTTCCTTTTTTTTTTTTTAGGTGATTACAAGTGAGGAAGCAGAGAGGCGGGGCCAGCTCTATGACAACCAGGGAAATACATACTTGTTTGATTTGGACTATGACTCAGATGAATTTACAGTAGATGCAGCTCGATATGGAAATGTGTCCCACTTTGTGAACCACAGTGTAAGACCTTGTTTTGTATACTAAGTATTTGGAGAATTATCCTAATTGTGTTAGAAATGTCTTCTACTGTAAACATTTCCTTACCATATTCACAGTTTTTCTGGAGTAGTTTGCTTCATGCCAGCACAGTCCAGTCAATCAGCTGATGCAATAAATATAACAGAATACTTGGCCTTACTTGGATTGAGACTGCCTGCAAAAATCTGGGAGAGAGATGCTGCCTGAAGTGGACATCCTATAGGATTGGAGTTTTCCCTGGATCAGCTGGTTCTAGACAACCAAAATAGGGTTGGTTTGGGTGTGTTCTTTCCGAATACATGAAATACTTAAAATGTGACAAGTCCTTAATAAAATTAGCTAGGAGTCAGAGATTACAGGAATTGATGTGTTATTTTGTAGCTGGGCAGGATGGAATGTTACTCTGAATTTCATCCTGCAAACTTGGTAGAGGAAAAAGAGAAAACTCCTGTCCTTTCTTAGGTATCTACAGGGGAGAAATGTAATTTTCCCTCCTAATCTAAACTTGCCAGAGAACTCAAAAGTAAATTTTAATGGGCAGTTTTTTGTAGTGTTTTATCAACTGAAGTACCTAAAGCAAGAAGGCTGAGCTGCATTTGTAAGGATTCCTGAACTAAAAATTATTATTTCTTTCTGATCCAGTGTTTGTGAGGTATGCAGTCAGTGTTCTACAAAAACAGAAAATTCATGTCTTCAGGTTTGTGGGATGATGATACTTGTATTTCGTGCGGGCTAGCCAGGGAGAAACAGACAGTTGCTCTTCACTTTTGCAAATGGGAGTGAAGTACTCTCAGTCTTCAGTGTAAAGTTAAATGTCTGTAATTTCACTTCTGATTCTTAAATATGTGATATATTTCACTGTTAAAGAACAAAAAAGCCTGCACATTTTAACAGTTTCAGGCACTAGACTTCTGACACTTAATCCAGAGAAAGTGATGAAGTGGTTTCTAGTTCCTGTTTAGTGACCTTCACCCTTCTCCTACCACCCAGCCCATGGCAGGGAATTCAGAAGCCAAGCAGGTTTGCAGTTGACAGTAGAAATTCATTCACAGTGTGAAGATGTTATCCCTGGCCTGGAAGCTATGCTTAAACGTCAGTACAGACTAGAGAGTGTGTGGGGCTTGAAACACTAGGTTGTTTTTAACTTTCTTTCAACTTTAATTCTTCTTGTGGGTTTTGTTAGTACATACTAGCCTCTGAATATAGCTCTAATTACTTTGTCATAATTTTTGTTGTCATCTTTGAAGGTGCCATTTTTTTTCATAGGTTGTTGCATATTAGTGTAGTCTATGCACTGTGTAAATGTTACCTTCCTGGAAGGACTTGAACCTGACCTATGAATTTTCTCCTTTCAATTTGTGCACTTTGTTGATTTCAGAAGATAACTTAATTGCAGACTTCTGTCACTGAGACAAGAACCCCTTATTTCTTTCCTGTGACCTTGGTTTACTTAAACACATCAGTGAAATTTAATGTTAATTTTTCTAAACAGAAACTGCATTAATTTTTGCTTACAGTGTGATCCAAATCTTCAAGTCTTCAATGTGTTTATTGATAACCTCGACTTGCGTCTTCCTCGAATAGCGCTGTTCTCTACCCGAACCATCAAGGCTGGAGAAGAGCTAACCTTTGACTATCAGATGAAAGGTCTGCACATTTTAACATGGTTCTTGTGGGAGTTGTGGGGTGCTGGTGGGCTTTACTGCAACCTGATAGATGGTAGCATTTCAGCTCAGGCATGGCTTTTCCTAACACAGCTCTGGCTTTCAGAACAGGCATTGCTCATGACGTGTAGGGCAGAGAAGAGCACACTCAGAAGCTTTTGCCTGCGTCTTTAGTGCATTGCCTCCCTCAGTGCTCCAAGCACATCAGGGATTGTGGCTGGATTGTCTGGTGAAGCGAATTATTTTGAAGCTTTGTCGCAGGAACACTCAAAGGAATGGTCAGGCTGCCCTTAAATAAAGCTTGCCTGTATTCAGATTGGTATTTTAGGTAAACTACTGTCTAGGTAATCTGCTAGTGATAGTTACTAAGGCAGTTGTAACATCTCGGCAGCATGAGGCACCCTAGGTTTGTCTCCGGATTCTGGTGTAGGTTTCAGTTGTGGATGTAGGTCCTATGCAACAGCTGTTTCAGCTGGGATAGAGTTAATTCTTTCTCAGTAGCTGATACAGTGCTGTGTTTTAGATTCAGTATGAGAATAGTGCTGATAACTCACTGATGTTTTGGTTGTTGTCAAGTCAAGGAGTTTTTTGTGTCTCATGCTCTACCAATGAAGAGGTACTCAAAAAAATGTTAAAAAAAAGCTGGGAGAGAGCATGGACAGATGTCATGAACTGGTCAAAGGATATTCCACACTAGAGAATGTCATGCCCAGTGTAGAAACTGGGGAGTTATCCAGAAGGGGCTGATCAGAGTTCAGGGATGGCATCTGGGCATCGATCAGCCATAGGTAAGCAATCGTATTGTGCATCACTCACGTTTGGCTTTTTCTTTTACTACTACTACTCCTAGTAATAATAATAGTAATCAGCATCAGCATAATTAGAATACCATCATTATTACAATATTTTACTGTTTCAATTACTAAACTGTTCTTATCTCAGCCTACAAGTTTTACTTTTGATTCTCCTCCCCATTCCACTGGGGTGGAAGTGAGTGTCTGCGTGGTATTTCATTGCCAGCTGGGCTTAAACCACGACACTGCCAAACTGACCTTGAATCCTTAAGAAGTTCTCTTTCTCTCTGTGTTGTCTGTGACACTGACATTGAAGGCGAGTGAAGGCCAGCTGTACTCTCAGCTGATCCATATGGATATCTGGTGGGTACAAAGTTCAAGTTTGAGTTTTGGATTCCGATGTGTATGCCAGGTGTTGTACAAGTAGTTGTAACAAGGGTGTCAGTAGAATCTGAGTATAGCTTCACACACAGCTCTTTGAACTGGGGTGTCAGAAGGCCTTTAGAAGCTGTTTGAATACTGGGCATGATCTCAGTCTGTCTTTTAGAACTTCCTTACTTGTGTTCATCTGTGTTGCAGGTTCAATAGATCTGACTTCAGACTCTGCTGAAGGTCTTAGCCCATCCAAAAAGAGGATCAGAACTGTCTGTAAATGTGGAGCCGTGTGTTGCAGAGGTTATCTCAACTGAGTTCGGGTGTCCAAAGTCACAAATATTTTGTTCTTTTTTTAATGTGTTTTAAGAAGACTCTTCTTTCACACATATATTCAAGTATTCTTACATCTAATGTAAATAAGGATGGTGAAAACAAGGCATTGTGTTTGTAATTGAAGTGGCATTGGCCAAAGAAAGAGATAGTAGTGTTTCAAGCCAATACAAAATTGATAATGGGGATTAAAAATTCCTTTTTCTAGAACAGTTGTTTAGGAAGCAGTAAAATGTATGCAAAGAAAACTCTAAAATGTACCTTGATTTGAACATTAATAGAATCATAGAATAAGCTGGTTTGGAAGGGACCCACAAGGGTCATCGAGTCCAGGTCTTTGTCCTGCACAGGACCGTCTCCAAGAGTCACCCCATGTGCCTGAGAGCACTGTCCAAACACTCCTTGAACTCTGTCAGGCTCAGTGCTGTGAGCACTTCCCTGGGGAGCCTGTTCCAGTGCCCAGCCACACTCTGGGTGAAGAACCTTTTCCTAGCATCCAGTCTAAATCTCCGGTGACTCAGCTTCAGGCTGTTTCCTTGAGTCCTGTCACTGGTCACCAGAGTGAACAGATTGGTCCCTGTCCCTCTGCTTCCCCTTGTGAGGATGTTGAAGAGCATGAGATCTCCCCTCAGTGCCACGGTCTGGTTGACAAGGTGTTGTTCTGTCATAGGTTGGACTCGATGATCTCAAAAGTCTTTTCCAACCCAACTGATTCTGTGATTCTGTAATTGATATTAACAGATCCCAGGTGTAAAACTTGAACTTCTTAGCTTATGTTATGTAGAATATTTTCAGTTATGCTCTGATTTTTAGTTAAGATTCTGTAGGAGGACTGCAGTTCCACAGAGCATGTGTAAATATGGGATTGTCAGAAGTAACGTTCGCTGTTTGTTTTCATTGCAGAAATTTGGCAGTCGTGGCTGAAACAAGTTGCTGGCTGCAGTCTGGAAATAGATAGCAAAAGGTTAAGGAGAGCAGCCCATTGTCTAACAAAGCCAATGCACTGCGGAGATGTGCTCTGTTATCTGTTAGGTGTGAAAGAGCCCCGGGGTTGATGTATATTCACAACTGCTTTTGGTTAATTATTACATACTGTGTCTTTTTTACCTAGTGACAGACTTCTAAGATACTAGGCCTGTATTTTCTGGTTGCAAAAATGTTAACTTCAGTGAAGTTAGACTAGGGGTGAGTATACCCATTTGCTGTAGACATTTGTAAGATGTTTTTGAATGTAAAGGCTGAGAAATGTGCTGTTCTTCAGCTGCTTGAGTCATCTTTTTTTTTCCTGATCATCTTAAAAGTTGTCTCAATCTTTTCATAACATATGCTAAGTTTTATTTGGCTTCAAAACCACTGAAGAGCACTTGAGGTGGGTGATGAGTGGAGTTACAGCCAAGGTCCATGCTCTAGGTATGATCCAAATGCTTTATTCTCATGGATTCAAAGCTCGTAAAACTTGCATATTGCTTACAAGTCACATAAATGTTGACAGGGTCAGGCAGAATAATGTTGCTCCATAAATGGATGCTCCATAGCTGGATGCTGGCTATGTATCATAGGTCAGCTAGTTACCTTTATAAGGTGCACAGCTGTTGGCTCAGGTGAATGAAGTCAAGTACCCAGCATGTAACTGTTTACTTAATTTGTTAGAAAATGCCTTAAATTCCATGTTAATTACTAGCACTTCAAAAAGAATATTTCGATACTGTTCCTTAAGAAGCACAGTTGCATTTGTACTGAAGATCTGGCTCTTTGGTAGCAAATGACATTTTATATGCTACTAGCCAAAATCAGTTTTAAACTTTTGGTGAAGAGCATGGGCCACTGGAAATGCTGTGTGAGTTTTGTAATCTACAATACAGAGATATGCATTGAAATAGAGACTTTATATTGTTTAATGAATAGCAGAAAGTTTGCTTAGATTTAAAAAGTATTTGATGTGATCAGGCTCACCTGTATCCACACAGTTGATAAACGCTGAATCTTGTCAGTTTTTGTCATGCCATATCTCTAATGATTTTTTTTAATTTGAAGTTTTAAGTGGAATGTGGAGCTTTAATGTCAGCAAACTCTAAATGATCTTGCATCGTTTGAAGTCATTAGTGCTTTCTCTTGCATGTAGCTCAAATGAGCAGTGCATTCCATGTGGATGGAATCTGCAGTCTCCAGCTCCTTAATCTGCTGCAGTCTGCAGCCTGCGCTGTCCCTGCAGGACAGAGTGGCTGCGGCAAGAGATGGATTCCTTACTCCAGCCTCGTCTGTGCCAGGGTGGGCCCCAGGCTCTGTCTCTCCCCATGCCCAGTTTGAGTTAAATATTGCAAGTTGATGCATTTTAGAAGGTAACAGTTGTGGCAGTTGTACTGGAGTGCAGTGTCTGCCTTTTCCAGAGGCAGAGAATGTTATCACCAGCACTGGAATAATGCTGCTGTTTGTTAAGGATATGTGTGTTATCTTTTGCCATAAATAAAGAACTGTTAATTTATGTTCTGGGAGGTAGCAGTATTTTGTATTTATTTGAAGGAAACCCATGGAACCAGTTTCCAACATAAGAGCCTTGAACAGTATTTTATATTTACATATTCACAGTGTATTTGGATTGCAGTCAGTGAATTAGGTTAATGGGACACTGTGTCACTATTAAAACTCCTTTTACTGTTTTTATGAGTTTGGCAGAAAATTGCCAAATTGGAAACGCAGAAAAAGCTGTTTTCAATTTCTTAGGGAACCTAAACCAGCGCAGCTTCTGCCTTTGTTTTGCTTTGTGGTCTGTTGGCATCGTCATGGTCACCAGTTCAGTCGTGTGTATGCACTTCTTGGGGCCTGGTGACCTGTCCTCCAGCTGTTCTTTTTTGTAGTTTTATTTTTATTTTTTGGTAGCAAAACTAAAGTTGCAAGATCACCTGTAAGAAAAGCTATTGTCTATTTATTTAACCTCCAAGTTAAGTCAATCTTTTGGTTATTTTTAATGTATGTTTTAGGAACTGTATTAGACTATGCAGTTTGTAAGCTCAGGAACATTTTCTTTTCATACTGTGTCATCTCTAGTATTGCTATCTTCCTATAGTTTTTGATAAAATAAATTAAATTTAGTTTTTCTCTTGTTGTTGTCATTCTTAAAAAAAAAATAAGCCTGTCAAAATTAGTTGGACCAGTAGAATTTGCTTTAAGACTGCAGCCTCAATTCCTGGCCTGTACCCAAATTTTCTAGGACTGTAAGGACTCCAGCAGAAGGACCATGAGGAAATGATGTGTTTGCAGTTTAGGGCTGGCGAGAACTGGTATAAATTTACACTTTGCTGAAGCAGACTGGATTCCTGTATATTTGAGCATCCTGTTAAAGGCAGCCCTGAACTTCCGTGCACAGTACAGGTATGAAATGAGCCCACAGATGAGGTTCTGCTCTGTCTGACTTTATTCACAGAGGTAGTTCCAACAGCAGTTCTGCTCACTCAGGCTTGCTAAAAAACCCCAAAGTTGGTAGATCACATTTGGCAATCAGGTTATCAAATCCCACAAACAGCAGGAAAGGTAACAGTGGAGAAATACATGGATCTTGAATATCCTTAAAACCATACATAGATTATGGCAACACTTTGTTCCTCCAGCCTCTGTTCCCCATGGCAGAATGCTGCTTGGTTTAAAATTCACATGTCACTAAACATGGCACAACAACTGAAGGCACTCTCAGAGGGGAGAGGTGTTGTGCTAAAGTGTGTTTAATTCTTTGGGACTTAACACCATGGATGGAAAATCTCAGGGCTTTTTTTGGTGACTTCTGTGCTTTGGATATTTTGTAGGCACTCCAGTTTAAGAAAAACGTGAATTACATTTCTATGTTAGAAGCTAAGAATTTTGGCAGAGAGGTATGATGGCATGGAGAATGTATCGTCTTGATTTAAAATAGTGAAGCCTACGGAATGTTGCAGAGGAGGTGAAGTTTTGTAGTACAAGAGCCTCAAGTAATGCAAGCACCTGTCTGGAATACCAGGTTACCTTCTGTGGCTGAGTTACCTGCCAGAGCAGGCCAGGGCTGGTAACTTGGGAACCACAGGATTGTATTTTCAAGTTTTTCTGAAGAACCATTCAGAACAAACCAGAACACAGAGGAACTGATGGCAAGTTGTTTGCAGTGAGTTGGAGCACAGACAGTGGTCTGCAGTACCTCACTCAGGAGTTAAAGCTCAGTGTAAAGAGAGACTTTTTGAAAATGAACACTTTGATTTAACAAACAAAACCTCCTCATAACCTCAGTAATTCTCCAATCTGTTCTGCAGTTGTTTTTAAAATTAACTGCAGTGAATACTCATTAAATTGTTATAATAATGATAAATAATGATAATAGTGCTTAAAGCCAAATTACAACTGCCTTGTTTGCATGGTCATTCTTAGGTGTTCCTCCCCACAGTTAACAGTGTGGTATTTTATTAAAACCTGAGATCACAATACAAAAGCAAACTCTTAGAGCTCACGATAAACACTAAATTTCATTTAGTGTTCTACCCTTAGTTTTGTCTGGTCCATTTTTTGTCTGCTTACAGTCCTGGAGAATTGAACCTTGAGAGGTAGAAGGCTTTTACAGTCCCTGCTGGGAATAGTTCCTTTTCAGTATTTCATGGAGGGAACAATAAAGTTACACAGGCTCCAGATTCCTCGTTGTGACAGTAAGATATTTCTGAAAAAAACATGATGCAGCATAGCTGCAGATAGTAACCAGCAGGAAGAGAAAAAGAATTCAGGTATTAGTAACCATGTTGGGTATTACCGCAAGGTAATCAGTTATACCTCTTCTCAGGAGACTTTTTTCTCACTATGTTTTCACCTGCTGCAAGCTTCTTATATAAATAGTGCAGTTTATCTGGCTGAGGTGCTTCAGCATCAGGAGTCAAGGGAATTTCAAAGTCAGAGGAGCTCTGGGAGTCCCTCCTCAGCTCCAGATCAGGAGTCCTGGAGCTGTCACTTATTTCCACCAGCACATCCTGAATGTGGGCAGCACCAGCCTCTGCAGCTTTCTCACAGCCTTTGCTTTTCAAGCCACAGGCACCATCGTGGGCACAAGGTCTGTTCTGACCCAGTGGCTTCCCCCTGCCACTGTCCAGCTGAGTGTCCCTGGGAGTCTCCTGCAGCACAGGAAGCACTGCTCTGCTCCCACCTTTGCTGAGATCCAGGGCACTTCTCTCCTGGGAGGTGATGAGCACTGTGTCCATTTGGCTATCCCAGCCCTGGCTCCCCTGCTCTGATATGTGTGTTGACTGAGAAGAATTTTGGGAAGAGATGTGTGTTGAGTCACTTACTCCATCTGAATCGCTGAAGAGTGACTGGGACCCGCCAGCATCTGCCGAAGATGGGATGTTGTCCTCATTTTCAGAGCTTTCTTCTAGTTTATTACCTGCAAAAAATTCATCCCAGCAAGGGACATTGGCATTAGACTCCTGCTGGTCACTAGTTACTCCACTGAAATTGGCTGTGGAAGTGGATTCTGGCTCATGGGAAAGAAATTGAACTGTATTTTTTTCAGATTCTTCTTCATCATCTTCATCATCATCATCATTTGATTCCTCACAGTCCATGAAGTCTACCTGGAGGGAGGTGTAAGTTGTGGTCCCTTTGTAACTATCTGTGCCCTCATTAATGTTTCCTTCAGCATTTTCAGACTGTCCAGTGCTGGAGGGCCTGCTCTCTCCTCTCTGCTGTTTCAGAATCTTAGGCCTTGTAGAAATTAATTCTGAATCAAAGAGATCATCTTCATCTGGCAAGAAACAAACAGGAAATCACTAAGGAAAGATCACATCTCTGCTAACATTTTGTTGACAGAAAAATTTTAATAAAAATTAATTTACTATAAATTGAGGAAAATGTTCTTTAACCCAGCAGGAGATTTTGCAGGATGTTATTGACAGTGTCTGCCTTGCCTTGTTTAGCACAGGGACAGTTAGAACAAGCTTTCCTAGGGCTGATCTAGGACTGAGGGAAGGAGCTCCCTCCAAAAACTTACAGGGCTGTTGAGCATTAAGTGCATTTTAAGACTGCAAACAAATGTGTTTTTACACAGTTATTACTCTCTCACCCTCCTAATACCTAAGTTCATGTAATTTCTATTTCTTCTTTCCAGCTGTTGCTTTGAACACACAGTCAGACTGTGGTGAACACCGAGGCTTTTGGCACTTCTGCTTAGTCTCAGACTTTCATTTAAGGTACAGTAGTAGCAGCAGAACCTTTACCTGTATCAGATAATTCTCTCTTGTAGGCTCTCTTCAGTGTTCCTAAGGGCTTGTACCTGGGTTCCATATTTCTCCCGTATGACCTGCATAATGGCTTTAATCTGAGGGGAATGAGAAAAGCAGTTAATATTTAGAATTCAGCAGATGCTTTCAGGAGGAAAAGTAAATCTTTTAACTTGTTTTAAGTACACTGCTCCATGCCTTTCACAGGCACTGCAGCAAAAATGTTAAAGCAAAGGCAGCAATACCTAGGGCAAAATCCTTGATTCATTGGTGAGCTTCAGCAGCTGAAAGGTAGAAATCTGTCCTTTCAGTACGTTTACCTTAAAACATGTAAATAATTTGGAAACTATCTTGTAGTTCCTTCCTTAGAGAAGGCAAGCTGACAGGGTTCAAAATCGGACTGCGCTTTTATTTAGTGATTTTTAAGTGAAAATCTGCTTTCTTACTAAGGAGGAAAGGAAGAAAGAACAGGAATCTTTGTTCTGTCCAGACTAAGAGACACCACAGCTCTCCTGCTCCCCAAGGGCACGTTTTAAGCTGCCAACCTCTGCAGCAGCACAAGAGAACTGGCCTCTGATGCTCTGCAGAGGGTAGGACTTCAAGTCCCCAGAGAAACCCTCTTTAAAAAAAACTTCAGAGAAGTAGCAATGACAAATAGAAATGGATCATAGAACACAGAGAGATGAATGTGTATTCAGCTTCCCCCCAGAGTTTACCAGCAGAAAAGCCTCTACACACAGACAGAAGTAGAATACAAACTCTGAGACTCAGCTCAACATACACGTGCTTCAGAAAGCCCAAATCTGTGGGACTGAATATAGAAAAAAAATCTGAATTATCAGACAAGTAAAGGAAAAAGGTAGTGGCCCTCCTGAGAGGCTGGGATTCAGGAGGGGAATTGTCCTTACAGGAACAGAGTTTGGATCACCTCCATCCAGCAGCCGTTTGTCACTTACATTTCCATAACTTTGTCCTCTGTTGCACCCAGTGGCAGTACATTGGGATACACATTCAGAGGACAGATGTAGCTCAGGAAATCCTTGATCTAAATTCCAGAAAAGAAGAAGCAATTTAACAAATTACATCAACAGTTAAGAACATCACTTAAAGGCAGCACTGATGCAAGCACATCCAAAAGTACTACTAGTAGTCTTAAATAAAGACCAATGTAGCCCATGACTCTGACAAAGTGGACATCTCAGGAACAAGGAAACAGGCCTGAAAGGATGCTGAGAACTCAGCCTCACCTAACACCTCACTGCAATTATCAATTACTACACAGACCATCACTATCTCTGAAAGAAAAGGCTGGGCAGACCTGGAATGTGATCCAGTGCTTCCCTGTCCTTACTGCTGTTACGATCTTTTCAAAATGCATTTTCCTTACTAGATTTCAAGTCTCCAGTTATGCAGATCAGGTATTCCTTTCCTCTTCCTAAAGTCTCTCTTCAGTCCCCTGTAAAAGCCCATTATGACAAAACTCATTGTTTTTTCCAAGCCTTGCTCTGTTGTCTTCTAGATGATCTCCAGTAAATTTCTTGAAGAATTGTGTCCAGTTTGGGGCAGTCCTGCTGAGGCTTTTTCAGTGCTGAGCACTGGAAACACTTGAAGGTTGCAGATTACACTTCTGTCTGCACAGACAGTAGGACTGTCCTGGGGTAACCCATAATGTTATTGCAATTTTGTATCCAGCAGTTATTTACTGTTATTTCTTGCCAGTTGCTGTTCCACTTGTTACAGAACTGTTATTTTTTCACTTCTATCTACTTGTGTTCATTCCTTATTGGTGGAAAGGAATTGGTTGAACCTATACAGGGAGACAACTCATTCCAGGGTGTTCTCCTTTAAACTGTCTCAAACCAAGACAAGGACCTATCTATTTTTGCATGTGGAGGTAAGAATGTTACCGTTATACTACCGCCCATAGTCCACCACCAAATTCTACACTAGGGCTTCCATTTAAAACTCTGCATGGCAGAGCAAATTTATACTTATCCAGGACCTTAAAAACAGTACTGCCTTCCTCCATTTTGTAGTGCAAGACTTTCAGTTCAGTTTCTTAGGAGAAAGAAGAGTTTTTTGAGCTGTATCAAGTCACGTTAAATGAACGTGCATGATTGTGGGGAGGATGCTGCCATGACCAATTTCCTTTCAGTTTTTAACACAGGAAGAGGGGCAACAGTGTCAGTCAGGATGTGAGAAAATTCTGTTTAAATGTGTGGGCAGAGAAAAGAAGGCAAACCCACCCAAATCTGAGTCACAGTAGATAAACAATCTATTGTAAACCAAAACCCCATGCTTTAAGCATTGCACAGTTACACAATAATCTAAAATAGAAAGGCAGTCCAAACAATTGTACCAGTGACCTATACACTGAGAACAGAGAACAGGAAATAGGCTTGTAATCCTGCCCTACATTAACAAGTTCCTCTGCAGCTATATGAAAACAATTTTTTCTGTCTTCAGCATTCAGAACTTCCTATCCCCTTACATCTTACTACTGACAAGATTTTTTTTTATTATGACAAGTCATATCATCCACTCCAGAATAATCAAAACTCTTTTACATTTTCTTAATCAATATATACTCAGTACTACAAGTATACAAACCTCGCTGTATGAAGAGTGGAAAGAGAAACAAGCTCTGTATGTTCTCTCCCCAGTCCTAAAAAAAACAGAGGAGGCACAAAAATTAGGTAACTGCTCTTCATCCTTGGTCAACAGACCAGCATAACCTACTCTTAAAGTCCATTCTGAGTTTCAGTTATACAAGTATCAGGCAAGATACAAACCTGAAACAACAGGTTTCTGTGTGGCCTAAATGCTCACCTCACTATTACATTGGTTTTCTTTTTCCTTTCCCCAAACCACATCGTGGAGGGTTTGATGCTGATTATGTGCAGGGGAGTTCCATTGTGCCAAGTCATCCCACAGGGCAGTCTATTCCCTCGGAAGCAGTCATCATCCTGTCCAATGGAATATAAAATTAAGTTCAACAGTGACCTTTTTTACCCAGAAATTAAGCAACATAGTATCTAGCCAAACCATGTTCTTCCCTCCCTTGTAACTCCATTGAAAGACCTTGTCACACCTTGCTTCTTCAGTGCAGCTGGCAAAGCAAACCAGTCAGAGACACCAATGCCCCAATGTGCCATCTTGGGTTCTACCTGTGTTCCTCCAAGCAGGAGCCTCCAGCCTGACAGACATCCCAGAAAAGGAGGGCCACATGCTACAACCACACAGTGTGTGGCTGCAGAAGGCATCATCTGAGCCTCTTTTGATACACTGAAGTTGATAATACCTGATTGATCTAGTATTGCTCACTTTAATTTTAACCACAATTTTCAGGTTTCAAATACAATTAAATTATTTCTAGCATAAATTAATATATTTTTTCCTTAAAAAAAAACAAACCAAAACTTCAACCCACTAAACAAAGGTTTTCACTCTGCTTTACATTAAGTCACCATTTCACCAGTCTTCATTAACCCAACAGGTGCCAAACATCAGCACCTATAACCACACTTTCACAGCAAAGTCAGGGGAGGCTTTGCAGAACGAACGCACCCGAGGATGTCGACAGGCGTGAATCTGCGTGTGTCCGTCTGTGGTAACATGGCACAGGATTTCTGGCATGTTCCTGAACATATCAAGTTTGTTCATGTGCACCTAGAGAAAGCAGAGTTTACTCTTTAGTAGTTCAATGTGTCTGCCAGACTGCAGCTGGAGCAGCTACATCGATCTGATTCTGCTCTCTCCAAATACTGGCAGGCATTTAAACTATTACTCCCAATAACGTCCAAGCAGCCCCCAGGTCAGCTAAAGCTTGGACATCTAGAACAAGTAGAACATACCTTCTATGCTGAAGAGGGACGAATATTCATTATGGATTCAGACTATATCTACTGACTGTTAATGCTGTATGCAAATTACTTCTATCATTCACAAAATAAAAGGGAGAGAGGTAAATACTAAGCTTGAAAACTGGGAATTAAATTCTTTTTGGAAAGTCCAGATGTTCCAGACTGAAGTCAACTAGTTAACCCATTGTGAGCACAACTGCAGTTTTTAAGAGAAGTTAATGAAACAGGCACAACTGTGACCTAGAGCAGCCCTCTGAACAGCCATTGCCAGCTCAGTGACTGGCCACAGTCATTACCGAGGATCTGTTCCAAACAACAATTAGAGAAACATTACCTTGATTCCAAGCTCCTCACTGAGGTTTATGAATAAATACTCATATCCATAAGCAGCTTTGCAGTTCAGCCACACAACATGATTACGAGACAGCGAGGTCCAGCTTCGCACTAACTCCAAGATCCCATTTAAACATTCCTCCTGAAAAGTGTAGAAAATACAATCAATCCTCTTGGAAGGTACTTCCAAAGTGCTGTGATTTGGTAATGCAAAATGGCATTGCCTTGCAAGACTTACCTAACAAAGGGGAGGTTAATTAATTAAGAATTTCAAGGGCCTTTCCTCTCACAGTTTATTTAGACTTACCCGGCTTGGTATGTGGTAAAATTTCGGATCACAAAAAGTAGTGTCCAAATACACACTCTGGATGTCTTTTACTCTGGAGGATAGAAATGTGATATCAGAGTAAACATTGCATCATGGCACTAAGATATGCCACTTCCTCTCTCTTCAAAAGGAGGTAATTTACCTCTTTATTACAAAGAATAAGTCAAATTATGGGGCTGGTAACTGCAGTATTGCAATTGTTTTTAATAACTATAAAATTATTAAATTTTAAATAAAAAATGAGGAAAGAAAGAGTATATTATTCCCAAATTGTCGATGCCATATGATTCTTTCTAAATCCCACAAATAGCTCACCTGGCCCCTGAATGCAAAAGCTCCATTCTGGCTGCTTCTCCTTTTGCAAGCCTGAAATCTCCTGTGTACAACACAGTGCCATTCTCACCTTCAAACAGAAACCTGCAGACAGCAACACTTGGGTCAAACTCATCATTAAATGCCAGGTGGTGAAACATTTAAAGTATTGAAAGGACGCACATGACTGAACCTGGACAGTGACCAGCTGGCAGAAGTGTCACCACTACATCTTCTTTCTGGAAGAGAGGGCTTAGCATTATTTTCACACTGTAGTAAGTACTACCAGTACTTTTGTCTGCACAGAAAGCAGTGCATTACTCCCCACAGCCTCCTGCAGCATTTAGCATCGCTTTTAAATCCAGAGAGTCTCTTCACATTGCAACAAGCACTAAAGAGCAATGACCATCCTGTCATGGCAGAAGAGATGACCAAGTATTGTGTGGTGTTTATAAAGCAAGTTGGACAGAAAACAGTTCTACCTCCTTGGTTCCTGGTGAACAAGTACAGAATCACAGAACAGTTTGGGTTGGAAGGGATCTTTAAAGTTCATCTAGTCTAACTCCCCTGCAATAAGCAGGGACATCTTCAACTAGATTGACTGCTTAGAGCCTTATCCTGACCTTGAATGTTTCCAGGGATGGGGCATGACCACCTCTCTGGGCAGCCTGTTCCAGTGTTTCACCATCCTCATTGTAAAATGCTTCTACCTTCTATCTAGTCTGAATAGACCCTCTTTTAGTTTAAAACTATCACCCCTTGTTCTGTCAATACAGGAGAGGAGGGGCACATACATTTTTAAAATAGCTTGTCCGCTTTGGATGTTGCAGCTGTGTTTCCTGTACTCATGTAAACAGCATTACTGCCCATGACTAACATATGAATCTTTTTTTCCTGTAACTTACCTCACCAGATGTTTCATCTTCTAAAGAAATCTGAGTTGGAGTTTCAACTTCCAATGCAACCTGTAACAAAATGATTAATTGCATTATAGGATTTACTGAACATTCTGTTTCATGTTTATGTCTAGGTATTCATTATATAGACATCTCTAGCACTCATTGTGGCTAATGCTAAGCCTGTAAAATTAAACCCATTTTCCCATAGTAAGTCATACATTTCCATTGCCAGTGGAATAAATTTCCATTTCCAGTGGAATAAATTTTTCTAAAAGTTATCTAAAAATTAAATGGAGATACCTCAACCAATATGTGCATACCTAAAAAAGAGCATATTGGACTTCCTGCGGCAACAGCTCTTGTTCCTCTGGACGGATCACACGCCCCATTTTTGGATGACTGCAAAGCCCAAAACATCCACAGCACAGCAGTGGATCTTGCTAGGACAGCTCTGTGCTGCAGCACTTCCCACTGCCCCCTATTACCAGAAGCAGAGCCCACAAATCACTGGGAGCACATATTGCCATGTTTGTGCAGAGAGAATTATTTTTACTCTGTAAAAAAACTCATGTTCAATTTCATAATGCCTGCATCTGCAAAGGCAAGGAAATTACTATAAGTCACACCTGTACATAACACTGATCCCTTGCAGTTTGGCTCCAAACACTAGAAATCATGTAAATTTAATAAGTTCTTCAGTGATTTTATATTAAAACATCTTCATGTTATAGTCCCTTTTCCAAAAATCAAAAGGAAAATCCTGTAACTTCAGATTATATACACTCCAAGCAATAAGAGACTTTAAATGAAGCAAAAGAGAAATTAAGAACAGCAGGAAAGAGATGTGAGCAAGGTAAGGAAATGAATACAAATTCAAATGTACAAATGATCAATGTAAAGATGAAGGCCATGTAAAGCTGAAGTTGAGAGAAAAGGAAAAATTTTGTGGAGGGAAAAATAATTAAACAACAAACAGCAATAAACCAATACCACACAGCAAGCAGCAGGAAAGGCACATTGTTGGAAGTCCTTAAGCCCTGAAACACTGTATCAACACCAATATTTAGACACCTCTGAGGAGCGGGAAGCTGCTTCTTTCTGAGATCACTGCTTGGAAAGTGCTAATTTCAAAATAAACACAAACTCACAATATGATTCTCCCAAAACTTGTATTTCCAGTTAGTCAACAACAATTCCTTAGTTACTGGTGAGCAGTATAGTTTAACTTTCAAGCTGTGAGGAGACAAAAAACACAAATAAGTGTTTTTTAAAGTTGACACGAACAATCTAACGACACATCAGCACCTGGCAGCCAGTACATCAAACCCTACACTCAGAAACCTCTCGTGAAGAGACTGCAGAGCTGGGAGCCTGCAGGCTTCTCTTCAGCACAGCAAACCCACACTTACCCCTGTGTGCCCCTGTCTGCATGGTTTTGTGTAGACACAAGTGCAGTGTGTGGTTCATGGTCATGATCTATCTGCTTGTTTCTGTACCCCTGCACACACCCCTGGAACAGGCATTTGGGACAGTCAGCACTCAGCAGAACACAGAATACTCCTTATGAAGCTTGAGCTTGTGCACAGAGACCTGATGAGCAAAGAGAGATTCTCTGCTTGCATCTGAGGAGATGCAACATCTACTCCAATAAACAGAGCATAAGAACTGGTCCACAACCTCCCCGGGCCCATTGCCATCTTTGACCATCCTCGTGGTGAAAAAGGTATCCCTTGCCTTATGATCCTCCATGATGAGTCTGGCTCCATCTTCTCTACCCCTACCTGCAAACAGTGATACATGACTGCCTCCTACTCCTAAGGCTGAAGATATCCAGTTCTCTTAGCTTCTCCTCACACATCACACCCTCCTGCCCCAGACCAGTGCGGTGATCCTGCTCCAAAACACCTGTTGGTTTATCATCCAGGGGAGCCCAGGGCTGGACTCAGTACTCCAGAAAAGTTCACAAACGCTGGCCGGAAGGGTATAACTGTCTCCCTCAAACTGCTGGCTACCTGACTGCTCATACATCTCAGAGAGCACAGCTGGCCCCCTTCACTGCACAGGCACAGCACTGTCTCTTGTGTACCAACACTTCCAGGGAATAACAGGGAGCTCCTCATGAAGCTCATGAATGTCATGGAGTTCAACAAAGCCAAGTGTACCTGAGTCTGGGCAGGCCCTGGTATCAAAACACACTGAGGGATAAATGGGTTAATAG
>VYZQ01054155.1:19011-40627 GCA_013400655.1 Mystacornis crossleyi | reverse complement strand
GCGGCGGCGGCAGCGGCGGCAGCCGCGAGGAGGGCGGGTGGGCAGCCCTGCCAGCCCAGGTACCCGCAGTACGAGTCCCACAGCCACTGGTGTACGCGCCGCGCGTACTCCGCTGCGCTCAGTGGCTTCGCCCCGCCGCCCTCCGGAGGGGAGCACGGCGGTGGTGAGGACGGCTATTTGGCGTTGGCATTGGCATTGGCAGCCTCCTCTCCGGCGGCGCTGCCTCTCGCCGCCGCCCCAGCGCCGGCCCGGCCGCGCTCCGCCACCTCCTCCATCGCGGCGGGCACTGGCGTTCAACCGCGCGTGCGCCGCGGACGCGCCTCGCCTCTCCCACTTATCTCGGGGGAGCGGGGGAGAAAAGCCTGACGAGGAGGGCACGGCGCCGGGGGAGAATCAGGCTTCCCCCCCAACGCCGCCACGAGATGGTATCGTCGGGCGCTGAGGCAGAGGCGGGTGCCACTGACGTGAGAACGACGCGGCCTCCAGAGCTCCGAACGGTGTGAAAGTTCTACGTTTTAATTTTCATGTCTAAATGTTGTGGGGTGTTTTTCCCTCTTTGTCTTCCCCTTCTCATATTTTCCCCTATCACTTATCATGTTCTTCCTCCTAAAAGCAAAGCAAAACAAAACGAACAAAAAAAAGGACACAATCATTTAGGTTGGAAAAGACCTGTGTAATCGAGTCCAACCTATGACTGAACATCACCTCGTCAACTAGACGAGGGCACTGAGTGCCACGTCCAGGCTTTCATTAAACACCTTCGTGGACGGTGGGCAGCCCATTCCAATGTCTAATCACCCATTCTGTGAAGAAATTCTTTCTGATGTCCAACCTGAAACTCTCCAGAGAAGAGGCCCAGCAGGCCACCCCCTCCTTTCAGGTAGTTACCGAGAGTGATAAGGTCACCGCTGAGCCTCCTGCAGGCTAAACACCCTCAGCTCCCTCAGCTGCTCACCATAGGACTTGGCTCTCCTCAAATGTTGAACAAAGAACCAGCAGCTAGTTTAAACACAGTTCTTCAAACTAATTTTAAATCTTTAAGGTTTCTGTGTTCTACTAAGCATCTCAACCAGACTAAGAGTTCTTACAGAGATGTTAACACAGCTCCACACTGAATGGACAAGTAATACATACTGTGAACCCCAAGTGTTTCCCATGTTGAAGACAGCAAATGTCACAGCTGAACAACACCAGGAGTTTCTCTCTCTCCGTGTTGAACTATTTTCCCATTTAACCTCAACTAGTTTTAAAAAATGAAGTAATTTCATAAAATCATAGAATGGCCTGGTTTGGAATGGACCTTAAAGATCACCTAGTTCCAATCCCCCGCCATGGGCAGGGACAGCTTCCACTAGAACAGGTGGCTCCAAACCCCATCCAACTTGGCCTTGAACAATTCCAGGGGTGGGGCATCCACAGCTTCTCTGGCCAACCTGTTCAGTGCCTCACCACCCTCACAGTAAAGCATTTTTCCCATGTATCTAACTGCAATTTCCACTCTTTAAGTCCCAGAAGTTTGTGTGGAGTGAGTCTAGAATACAAGCGAGCTGACATGAATTGCCAAAGTGATTATCAAATAATGACCCATACGATATTATGCAGTTATGTAAGGTGCTGGCACTCACTATGTAGCTATGGTTTTAATTACACTGGCATGTTTTGTAACACAGACCTTGGTGAAATCAATATGGGTAAATGTTTAGGGAAACACAGCAAGTTTTAGCACGATTAGGAAGGAAGAAAGAAAGGAAGATAGAGAAGTGCGTAAGATGAAAACATGGTTTGATACGATCTATTAATTCCTAATAGAAAAACTATCTTGGAAAACTGACAGTAAATGTAATGTAACAAGGCATCTTTCCTTGTAATATTTCACTTCTTCCTTCATAAGTTACAGTCTGTTTAATTTTTTTATTCGATTTTTACCACAAACCCTTCAGGACCAAGGAGTGTCTAGCCCCCCCTTTTTTTTTTTAATTCTTTTTTTGTCTCTGTGACCACAGGTTTTGAAAGCTAGATCAGATTTTAAGGTACAATTACAAGATCTCAGAGACTTCATATAATGCTTCCAGTCACATGGAAATTTTAGGCTGACCAGCAGCAGCATTACCCAGGCATAAGCATAGTTAGAACTCACTATAAGATTATTCTGGATATTCAAGGTGAAACAGAATCACTGACAGCAGAGAGCAGGGGACTAACAGGTAACAATGTAACGTTTCCTCATGCCCAAATTTTTCAGTCATTAGTTTTTCATTCTTCTGCTTTTGAAAAAAATAACCCGCAATTGACCCACAAATTCTGTGAGCGTTTGGATTTTTTTGTTCTGGGACACATATGACAGAGATGTTGTGACAACAGGGCTTGCCAGTGGTGACAAACTCACAGCTTGGGCTTTTGATGACAAAGGGTCTTGTTTCATTGCTGTGTCAGATTGCCATACAGGGCAGTATTTACAGTCTTCTGCAGCACCAATTTCTTGCTGCTTTGCTTTCTCTTGTGGGTAGAGTCAGAAAGGGAGAGACTCGGGCAGCTCGTTGGACCAGCTGATAAAAATAAGTAGTTGAATGCCTTGGCAGTTAAATATCCTCTTCCCTGGAAATGATATTTAGGCAAGAGGAAATGTTTTGAACTAGATCAAAAGAAGGAGATAAGCACCTAAAAGCTAATATCATAACAGTTAAGGTTTAAGGGGAATCTGGAATCCCACGTTACGCTCTTCAAGAATAGGTAATGCTGAAAACCCCCATCAGTCACTCCTGAGCAGGGAATCCTTCAGAGTCAATAGGAAGTGCCAGAACACCGGTGCGCTGTAAATCTGGCTGCTGTACAGAGCTACAGACATGTACCTTTGCTCATTTTTGAGATGCCTTCTAGCATTTTGTTTTCAAGGGTTTTAAACCACTTTTAAAACCTAGGAAGCACTGAAGCACTGAAGTTCAGTTCTTTCCTTTGCTTGGGGGATAACAGATCACATCTCCTGCATCAAGCTCAAATATTCTAATAATAGGAGCTCTTCTAAAGAGTCCTTGGATGAGAGTTGTTGGACATTCATCAACAACAAGGTCTTGTCATTCCAAAGTGGTTGATTACTGTTGGGCCCAGCAGCTACAATTCATGCTATTTAGACATTTGTATCGAGTATTTATGTCCATGTACAGAGTGAAATGAAATGCAAATGATGGTTAAAGAGATTCTTCATCACTGAAACTACGCAGTCACCAAAGAGTGAGAACCTTCCCCCTTGGCGCAAGCAGCCAGATACAGAACATGAAACTTGAGCAAAAAACTATGTGTATGCATTTACATAATGACAATATAAAACATTATACATTTAGTGCGGTAAATGGTACAACTGTCTCCCAAATTAAATCAATTTAGCCTTTCACTCTGAAACTGATTGTCTAAATCAATTTAGCCTTTCACTCTGAAACTGATCTGTCACATCCATCTAAAGAATTTGAAGGAGAGATTGGCTCTAAAACCTTACACAGTCGACTGAGGCAACTTCTTTCTAATAGATGCATCTTGAAGTGTAATACAGAGAAAACAGAATCCTGGTGGTCACAGTTGATGTTAAGGTCATAGCAAATCAGCTGGAGAAAAAACCAAGGAAGTTTTCCACTTTTATCTTAGGGTACACAAGCTTTTAGTGTGGTTGCCTGTTTGTTAGTACTGTCTGGTTTAGGAGTTGTGCATAAACACCTTTATTTGCTTTTTACCTTGGCCTTCTTTGAAGGAAGAGTAACAACAAAACAGCTTTACTCAGAAACGTGGCAGTGGGAAGCCTTGCCAGTTACCAAACTCCCTATCGCATTCCCTTCTCTTCCCAGGGAGGAAATATGATGGTGCCTCTGCTGAAGCAGCAGTGGGATTAGGGCTTTGGAGAGTAAGAGGCTTTGGTGATCAGTGGTGATCAGGCAGGGTCCTCAGCATGCAGCAAGACCTAGGGAAGGGTTAAGCTGAGGAAATCACCACTGAGTTTTGGGTGGTGGACTAGGGGATGTTCTTTGTTCTTCTACAAAACTTTCAGCACACAAAAGGATTTTTCAGGATTATTTCAGCCATAAAGACAGAGCAGGTTCTTGTTTTCTGGTAGTCAGAACATTCCTTGGGGGGCATTATTTATGATTTTATCTATTTATCAGGGGGATTTTATCATAAGTCAGGGGCCTGTTCATAGGCATCTTCTGAGGGCAGTAGCTACTTCTGCGCAGTATTTTCACAGCATCTGGGCCCAGATCATCTCCAGAATGGAAACTGAATCTGCTTTGTATGATCTTGGTAACTGCTGTGCTTGCTAGAATATCATGTAATTGACTGAACCTTACCTCCATTTGTCTGGAAGCAGCTGCTTCCTCATTTTAGAATGAGCCCAGTTGAACAGCACATCAGGAGAGTGCACTAAGGGTGCAGACTGAATTGAGCCCCCGAAGCATTCCAAATGGACAAATGCTTGATCTCCAGGAAAGATATGTGAGGCACAGGGTGATGAACACATAGTGCAGTAACACTGAAGGAACTCATGCAGATCCAGATATGTTGAGGATTCAGGAAAGAGTAAGAACAAGAATGATTTGTCTGGAAAATAACTATGGCACTGGGAAGCCTTAACAAGTGCCTGATTCCCTAGCACATGGAAAAGATTTCTGGTTTTCAAACACAGATTTGAAATTACTTACTCCTTTATCTTCAATGGCTCTGTTAAATATTACTTTTAAGTTCAATCAGGTATTTTTTTCAATCACAGATATGCTTAGCAGTGCTAAAAAAAAAACCAAAAAACCAAAAAAACAACAACCCAAAAGATCAATGTAATAATTGGTAACAAGTAGTTATTTTTGATTCTTCCTTGTTCATCCCACTAAAACCTTTACCTTTTACCAAGATGATAATTTCAAGATCAAAGTAATATATGTTCTTACAGTGACTTTTAGAGGGCAGAATTCCCCAACTCCTCGGCGAACAGCATTCACGTCCTTTGCAAAAGCTGCCGTCCTACAATTTATCATTAAAAGCTTGCGAAAGCCTGGCCTCAGCTGTTTCCTGCCATCTGGTGGGTACTGGGAGTCATTACCTCGATGCTTCAATGGGTTCTTAGTAACCAATATTCTAAACAACTAAGCAAGGGTCACAGAACACAGAAGGGCTGAGGAGTCCACCTGGCCCCCTGCCCAAGCAGGGCCACCTAGAGCCGGTTGTGCAGGACCAGGCCCATTGGACTTCTGAATGTCTCCAAAGATGGAGACTCCACCACCTTTGTGAGCGACCTGTGTCGGTGCTGGTCACTTGCACGTGAAAACAGCGTTTCCTGACGTACAAGGGAATCTCCTGTGTTTCAGTGTGTGCCCACTGTCTCTGGTCCCGTCACTGGGTACCACTGAAGAGAGCCTGTCTCCCTCCTCTTTGCGCCCCATTCTATTTAAGAAAGTATGACATATGAAGCTTTTCATAGGAAAGAAAACTCTCTACATTTAGACACTTAATCGCCTTCTCCTTTACATGTGTTTTACTGGCTGATTGACAGCATCTGTACTAGTGAATATTTGACCCATGCAGGTTTACAGAAATGAACTGGCTAATTACACCATACACATTTCTTCCATATCAATGCATGAACCAAATTCACTGTTTTCTCTTTTGACAGTAGCACTGATTTTAGGGCATGACCACAGTATTAGTGCAGCGTAATGCAGAAATCAAGGGGTGTATCTTGTGCGACAGCACGCAGTAAAAAAAAAATCAAGGGGACCTTATAGGGATGCTCACCATTTAACACTTCATTCCTTGCTGGAATCAACCATCAAACACAGATCAGTCTTGCTGCTGAAAACTTGGTGGATACAACTGCTCATGGTTGAGATGATTCATCAAATCATCATTCTGCGGTTTGTTGGCTATTTCTATCTTAAGATAAACTTGATTTTTCACTAAATGAGTTTTTAAACTTTAATTGTACACAAATTCATGTAAAATAGAAGCAGACTTTGTTTATTTAGAACTCCTTTGTAATTTTGAGTTTAATGACAGGTTGCAGGGAAAGAACAGTCCAACCTACTGGAAATGTATGACAAGTACTTTTTATGATGACCAAACTGAACTGACAAAAGGTGGTCATAGATTTTTTTGTTGTTGCTGTTACACGGCTGACTAAGAGTACTGGAAAAAACCTATTTTAGAAGTCTCTCTCCTATTTTTCTGGTGTCCCGAAATGCATTGACTTGATATTCTTTTCTTCAGTTGAAGCAATTGCCTTGGGTCTGTCCATGCAAGGCCTTCTTCCTTTGCCTTTAAACTTCTGCCCTCTGACAAAGGTCTGAGGTGTGCTCAGACTGCCAGGCACGCGCTATTACTGCACAAGACCTTCTGCTAAGAAACCAGTCAAAGCAATGTACTTGGGTCTTGCACGTTGCAGGACCATGAACGTTAGGCTGAAGGTCTAGCCACGAAGGAGTTTGCCTTCAAATGTTTAAAAGAAGAATCAGATCAGCCTTCACAGAGTTTGTATTTGATGGGGGAGTTAAATCCCTCAGAGGAACTATACGAATTTGCCTGTGTAGTGATTCAGGGCTGTCTCGCTGCTTTCTGTTTATCATCAAGATTTGATACTTGGTTTGTATCTTACCTCCAAAGCCGTAAGTGGCACCCTGCTGCTGCATAATGCCTTGTCCCCTCTTTGATGCTGTATGAGAGAAAGAGTTGGTATCTCAGGCCAGAATGCTCCAAAACGAGATTATTTTGTGGAACATATTATGATTATGATTTAAGGATTAAACAACCCTTCAGTGATCCTTTTATCATTACAAGTATGCAATGCCCATTTTTCAGAGATGAGGCACATCCAAGTGACATACCAAGTGGACCACCTGTGATTTGAAGCCACATAGAGAAACAACAGGAAAAGCTAAAAATAGAAGGCAAACCTTACCAGCTTGCACCAGGTCATGATCACCTCCCTAGACATAATCCCTGGAAGGTACAGGTGTACCTAGAACTGAGAATCATTAAAAGATCAGTTTGCTGGCTTTATGTGCATAACATTACAGGTTTATCTGCTGGCATGCAGAATATCCTGTACTGACTGTCAGGTGGCTTATGGCAGCAAAAGTGATAATATTTTAGTGAAATGGGAGGAGGAGCTACTTTTTCTCACTCCAGCTTTTGAAACTGTTTAAGGAAGAGAAAGCCTATAGGACAAACAGTGTAATGGAGCAAGCTCTGAATAACTTTGTTTTTAAACAAGTACATTTTCCTTTTTATTTCATAAGAAGTTTACTGTTGAAAAAATGATATATATTAAAGCAAACACACTATACACATAGGTTAAACATTGGATAACAAAACCATACAGAATGAGCACTACTGGTTACATTGTATAGAGTTTACAATCAAAGATATACTTTAAAACCCTTAAGAGTTAATGTACTTTCAAGGTAAGTTAGGCACAAAATTTAGCTTGTAACTAGCTCTGCAAGCATCTCACTGTGATTTCACTGATACAAATTATTAAAAGTGATCAAAAACATAAGCTTTTAAAATTTTTAGAATTTTATTTGTACTATGTGCTGAAATAGTACAAATGTATACAATACTCCACCTTTGTTAAAAAAGCATGTAAAGTAGGGACTGTAAAGTAGAGTCACAGGGCTAAACAGGAAATTACCCCTTTATTTGGGCTCACAATAAGTATGGCATAAATCTATGGCTTTGCTTTGTGGAAGTATTGAGTAAATCCTACAAATGTGGGGAAAAACCCCCAGGATGATACTTGTAATGAGCATGATAAGCTACATACAATACAAATATTTTAAAGGAAGTCTATTAGTAAGGAAAACTAGCTGGTATCAGATGTATATGTCCTCCTTGGTTTTCTGTATAAGATGCAAGATACAATGTGAAGTTTTAAAAAGTGAGCGATTGTGTCACCAAAAAAGAAAAAAAGGAAAAAACATAAATCCAAGGAGCAAGAAACCTTTAAGTAATTCCCCGCAAGGTTTTAGCATCGATGAGGCTCTATCTTAGAAAGAATTACTAATTTGCAAGAAATGAGAGTGCAACAGCAAGTCTGTGAACCATAATGAAATCTTACCTTGCAGAAAACTGTGGGGTCTTCTAAATATGCATATTAGAAATGTTTTTTATTAAATTACCAGATTTTAAAAAGATTTTCAGTTAGCAAAATGTATTGCTGTGCTGAAAGTTGTCCTTTTTTTGCTTGTTTAAAATGAAACACATTATGATTGCCACAAAACTGCAAGAAACTGCATACTTTCTACGGGTACATTTTTACTGCGTCATACAGGAATTGCTTAATAGGTAAAAATAAACACCTTAAAGTCTTAATGCTGTTTTTGATTAGCAGAAACACAAAAAGGAATGCACTGAAGCAAGATGATAAAAAAAGTGTATCATGCAGTATGTTGGCTTCATGTATACAGTATTTCAAACTAATGACGTGACGGGAGGGTGGGAGGTTTAATCTATTACATTCCCATTCAGAATTAAAATTGTACGTGAAGAAGACAAACTGTGGAGACGTGACCAGTAGCGGGCTGCCTAACAAAAGGGTGCCAGATGTGTTACAGTTCTAGCATGCAGAGCTAACGCTTGAAGGCCTATGACAGCAGCATGAACTCCTGCTACTCCTAGTTCTTTACATTACTGCTCTGTGTGTGCCGGCCGCAGCCTGGCCGCGGTCAGCAAGTGCTGTATGGCATGAGGAAGTCAACCCACAATCTCTGCAGGTTCAGTGACCAACTTAGATCCATCCCATGCTGTCTTGAACTGTTCAGGAACCGGAAATTCTTTCTGGTAGGAAACAAAAGCAACAATGACGGTTAAACAAACAGGGGATAGCTCATGAAAACTGGTGGAATACTATTAGTGCTACATGACTGCGAAAGCATTGATAGCTCAGACATGCCAGGATTAGAGAGAAGCCTTCTTCATTACCCTAGGAAGCTATTTTACAATGCCACACAGGAAAAAGCCTGATTGCTAACCAGTTTCAAATAGCCTTGGTATGGTACTACTTCGCAATAATCCCTCTCACACCATTATCTGCATCAACTAAGTAAATAAGCCTCATGTCAGAAATGACTTCAGATTCCATCGGTGTCTGGGATGGAAGACAGTAGAAAGGATTTAGATGCTGAGATTAGGCCAGGAGTCTAATTTTAAGGACAAAAGCAGCATCATAATATGGAAGAATAAAATAAAATTAAAACACACCAATCATTTTAAGTGTGATACACTTCAAAATACTCAGAATCCTTTGTGGGGTAAACAAAACAAAGCAGAACATCAAATAAAGTGTCCTTCTATTCTACAAATTCAGTGAAATGATGGGAGATGTTGTTGAGTATTTCTCTGTACCCAGTAAACAAAAACTATGTGAAAAGAAGGGTTTTTCATTCAGACCTCAAAGAGATATTTTGATAGCCAGTAATTTCTGATGTTACAGTGATTTTGAGGCGAGACTGACCAAAACGACTCTCTTTAGAAAAGAAATAGGTGAGGATGCACCCACTGAAAATCATTCCCGTTTTAGTTATCTAAAGCTGGGCATGCAGCAGTCACTTTTGGAAATGTGGAGCACAAGAATTCTCATTACACATTTTATTTTATAAAGCCTAGAGCCCTGTACCAAATTTCAGCCAAAAAGAGCAACAAGAAATTTAAGTTCTGGCTGTGGCCATGCACTGCAATTTCAACTCTGCTCTGCTGAGGACACCAGGGAACTATTATGAGCATGTTTTGCCTGCTTGTGTGAAGTGATCCCTTGGTTGTGTGTGAAGTGACAGAGCGTGACTTCACTAGAAATGCCACTGGGCATAGTATGAAATTTTTTCTAGAACACGAAAGGAACTGGGAAAATGTACCTGGTTAAGCGGCTTTTAAAGGACATAGCTTAGAAATAGTAGAAGGTACTACAGCTGCTACCCATGTAACAATAGCTTTAGAAAAAACCAAGTATATTATGCTGTATTATTTCACCTGTAGTAGTATTATATTTATCTTAGTTTCAGTCTCATCATCTTCAGACTTAAGTGCACTTCTGTGAAGAGAATTTCTTTGGAAGATTATCTTTAGATATCAAAAAAGATCGAATGGACAGGAGATGAAGCCATAATCCATCAGAATGGAAAGAGAGAACATAATTTCTGATTTTTGAAATGACTTTGTGTCCCAGAAAATAAGGAATTCTCTCTCCTGAGATAAAAGCACATATAAATTCAATTGTTATGGATCATTTTTTGATGACACAATATTTGTGTTACGTCAGTTTCTTTCCTAGCAGCTTAAGTGCTATTAGCTGCCAAGACTAGTACGGAACAGAGAGGAAAATTTAAAAAATGTATCACTCACATAATCACCATCTTGGGGGATGAGAATGTTCATCTCGGATGACTTGGCACTCACGATCTCGCAATCCAGTGATTCCTCACTGAGGTAGATGTGGCAGCCTTCCGTTTTGTTAATAGAAATTGTTGGCACTTTCCCCATCACCTGCAAGATAAAACCTATTTAATATCAAATCTTAAAATGCAAGCAGAGATACTGTTAAAAAAACCCCTCATTGCCTTCCAGGTCTAATTTTGACCACCGGCATCTAATCTATGTGTCACCTGCCTGTGTGATGCCTTGATTTGATTTGTTGGACACTGAAAATTCCTGGTGGTGGTACCAATGACCTACATACAACAGCAAACCTGTAATGTACAGCAAGCTTTTAATATACGGTTTGATGAAAGTACTTCTCTGATTCTCTCTAATTTCAGTGACACTTTCTGTGCTGCTTTTTTAGGTAGCGTTCACCTTGTTCATCAGTGAGAACTGGCTAAGAAATTAAACATGCCAACTTCAACCCAGTAAGAGCAAAGGAAAGACCCCAGCATAGACTAGTACTCAAAAAGAGATTTGTAATACCCTCTGAAGACTTCAAAGCTCTTCCAGCCTGCAACAGGAAAGGGTTTTTATTCCATTCAGGCAAGGTACAATTCTAAATAAGTACTAAGATCAATTTAATTAAATCTCTAAAACTATTTCTTATGTCTCTTTAAAAGCAAGCGCAGGATTTACTTGAGGTGAGAAAGGGAAATCTCCTCTTGTTTAGAATTTTACAGATTGAAAGATTTCTACATGGCTAACAGTCTGACTCACTGGTTGTCAGTAAAAATTCCCCCTCCTGTCCTCTCTAGCAAGGACAGCAATATGCTCTGGACAATGCATCAAAACAGCAGAGATTATCCTGAGCCATAGAACAGTGATAGCATGTGACGGAGATGTACTTGTAAATGAGAGCGTCTCCCATCACTTAATTAAAGAATATCTTTCAATTTCAGTTCCTTAACTGTGACAGTAAACAAACTGGTCTGTCTTTCTGCATCCCATCCTTATCCTGAAGTCTCATCTACACAGTGGATCAATGCATCTTGAAGTTCCTTTTCTTAAGTGGGTTCTTACGCAATGGAGAACAGAAGAAAGGGGTGTTTTAAAAATTTTGCCAACATCTGGCAAGAAAGAAAGGTACTACTGAGATAAATGCTACTGAGATAAAGGAGACCCAAGCAATATGGTATTGAACTAACTACAGCAAAATCTGTAGAATTAATTTACTGGAATCTGTTGCATTAACATATCATGTATTTGGAAATTATGAATTTGGGTCTTCAAATTACTGAGAAAACTGAGGTGCTTAGCACTTGGCATACACCAGCTCTGTGGGAGCTGCCTGATTCGAGCAGCATGCAGCATATAACCAGACCCTGCCTTCTTAAGTGGATCCCCACTCTGCTCCATGACATGCATAGAAGCCTTTTGCAATATTCATAGAACATGATTAATTTTGATTCTAAGAATTTTGATTCTTATAAAAAGTATCTCCACTTCATTTGAGTATTAGCAAGCTGTGGTTTTGATATTCATTACATACAAATTTTTCAGTTTTCATGAATAGTTTAAGAGATAATGATTAAAAATAATATAATTATTTTAAAACTGCTCAAATAAATGCCTGGGATCCTTAACTAACTGCCTCTGCTGTAAAAAGACATGTAGTGATCATGAATGAAATTGATTGTTACAGTTCAGAAGATGATGCAGAGTTGGTGGCAATGTCAGTCAGTTGCACAAGGTTCAAAATATAAAACTCCCATCTTGCTCCTATTGCTCCACAGCTCCCTGTGGTGGCTGTGGCCATTATTTCTGAAGCATGGAGCAGGACTACCTATATTTAATGTCATACAGCAGGCACAGCCTTTTAAGCAAAAGACCTCACTTTGAAGGGTGGCACTTTAATATAATAATTAACATTTCCTTTTCACTTAAAATAATACATCCTGACGTCCCTTCTTGAGATCATGTCATGTGTGCCAGACACAACCCAGTATTAGAGCAGGTAGTTAGACCTCTTTGGAATGGGATGCCTGAAGTGCTGTAAATATCAGGTAGACTGTATATTTTGAGCAGGATGAGTGTCCCCAGTAGAGAGGGCAATGTATAGATTTAAAATACATGTGGGGTTTTTTTCATGAGAATCACAAGGAAGATGATCTGTGATGAAGCTTTTTGAAGGCAAATAAGTACATTACTTACTTATATGAAGTGTCACGTCACTGGCCAGGAGGATTTTTTGAAATCCCAGCACCTACTTTTACTTCATAGCATTTAGTTGTCTTTTGACAGGCTATCTGAACATTTCATTGAGAGGATAAGAAAAGAAAAAAATCTTGTGCACTTAGAAATCAATTAGCTAACTGCTAGAATTTGTTCTGTAAGCACCACTGAACTTGCAAGTGCTGGGAGCTGTTCAGCGTGAAAGCAAGCAGATCAGGGACAGAAGTAACAGTTCTGCCAGTGTACAGATCTCTCAGCTTCACCAGAACCAGAAGGCACTGGGCTATGGGAGGTTTGTTCAGTCACAGGCATTTTCTAAAAACAGCAGCCGAATTTAGTGCATATAAAGATCCATTTGGGTATTTCTTACTTTTGTTGTGCTTCGTGAGTTTTTAAAATCTCCTGTAGCTACATGTTGGGCTTTTTTCCCCCACTTGTTCTCTGTCTGTCTTCATCTCTCAATTAGATACTTACCTGAATCTGAATATCCCTGGAGTTGATCACTTCCACGATTCCCACAACATTGTCAAACACAAGGCCAAACTTTTTACAGTTGTCTAAAATAAAAGCAATCATAAATAAGAAAGGCATGACAAAAGCAAATACATGCACACCTGCTACATTAACTATGAAAATTCCCAGTCCTGTACTGCATAGCTGAGTGACTTTACTCATGTGATCAATGGTTAAAGTGAATAGAATGATTCAGATGCATTATTAATCACATAAGTCAGTTTTTTCAAGATTGTCACTTAAAGCCCAGCTGAGCTACTCACTCACCAATAGTAATTGAGTTGATTTTTCCTTTTATCTGAAGTGTAGATTTGTTACACTTAAAAATGTAGGCCACTTGCTTGAGTTCAGTGTTGTTAATGACCAGGTCATTCTTATCCTCTTGATATTCCTATTTCAAAAGAAAGTTTATTTAATTGGTTGTCTTTAACTAGCTAACAGTCAGACAGAGTTTAGTACAATTTATCCTCGAGTCATTGCATCTTCAGTTACAACAGACAATATCCTTCCTGTGGCTTAAAATCCTAATCTGCTTGATCAGATATTTCACCTAACTGACCCTTAGATGACACTGTATCTTTTAAAGCTGCAGAACTGAAGAAGTTAGCGCAGACCGGGATAAAATCCATTAATTTTGCAGCGAAGCTGTTATGCTCACAACCATTTAAAAAGGCATTCACAAAACTGCTGTTTGGCTGCCATCTGATTCAGACTGAAGAACAGAACAGGTTTTCCTTCCCCAAATGTTATATAATGTTTGATACTGCATACTGTGAACACATACAGGTATTACCATATACAATAAAGGAGTAATAGGTAAAGAAATTTCTTTTCATTAGGCTTGAAAGAACAATTACACTCCATGGATGTCCAGGAAAGGCTATGGATCCACAAGGAAAGTTCCAAGTAGTAGAACCATACAGCAACATAACACAGGCAAACGGTGACTGCACCTTATGCAAACTGGACTCCACTGTAATAAACACTGTGTCTATAACCTTCTGCATGACTAAACCACATATTCTTTCTGCTCTCTCTTAACTAACACAGTCACATAAATTTTCATTCATAGATTCTTTGGTATATGCCTATATAAATTAACACCCAAATTAAAAAAAAATCTCCTTTTTCCATCTCTAGATTGAGCAAAAGGAAAACACTCCTCTACTTGTAAGCGTGGAAGACATGCTTACATGGAATGGGCAATGAAAAATAAATATATGATTCCACTGGTTAGGGTAACCAGAGAAAGTGGTCTGTGGTGACTGTTCTCTCATTCACAGGAATGGCCTGCAACAAAAGGATTTCAATTGGTCTTCTCTACTGGACTTGTTTGGGGCCTTGTCTGATTTTGCAAGGAATTTATATGCTGGTTCTGATGTTCTCCAGTGAGATGAAATTAATAAGTGATTCTCAGAGACAAATGAATTAACTTCAGATCCTACAGAATAGTAAAAGTTGAACTGTAGCAATGCCGAGAAATTGAGGACTCCAACCATTTTAGTTGCAACTTTGTTTCATTGCATGTTAATAACAGACAACCTTTTGCAAGATGTTTCAGTGCTCCACCTGGTTTGCAATGTGCAAGGTGCAATTCAGAGGTGTGACTGGAACTCACCACTCTCCACTTCTTTCCCTCTAGCTCTAAGATAGGGGCGTGGTTCTGCTGCGGGGAATTCTTGGGAGAGGTAGGACTTGGAGTATGGCTTTTTGTTGGAGAACGAACAGATGGACCTTGGGCACGTAGGCTGGGGTTCTTGTGAGTCTTCTGGTCATCAGAGACATGTCGAAGCCCTAAAAAAAAAAAAGGTGCTTGTGAAAGAGAGTGTATTTTCCAATCCTAGAAGTGCTCATATTGAAGCATGAAAGCTTTGTAACTGTGTTACCTTATTTTCTGAAATTACATTTTTTTTATTTCCTCTAGGTTTACCTGGGTAATCACCTAAAGTGTAACTGCCGACATACTTTTAGCAGCTCATATAAAACCTCTTCTGCTGTGGATGGGCTATCTTAGTATCTTCAACAGAAAATCCCACAATGTCTTCTAGGTCCCTCTCTGTCTGTAGCAAGCTCTGAGAGCTTGTATCACGGTTTTCCATCCATAAAACAGTTTCTTTTTCTAATTTATGACAATATTTGACCTATCCCTACAGCATTAAGTGTAAATATATGGATCATATGTACTTAAATTCACAGACATGCACTTAAATTACAATTGTCCAATGTTAATATGAAAAGCTTTATTATTGACTCCACACTGATCTGTGAGCTGTACCTTTTCTCCTGACATGTAACACATTCTGACACAGGTTTGTACACTCAATGTGAGTCAGAAAGAGGGATAAAACTTTATTGCAATTGCAACTTAAGAGGTCACCAGCTACTGGGGGCTGAAGATATCCAGCTTGGCTGCCTTAAAATTAAAAGGATACCTCTAAATAAATGGTGTGAATGTCAGGTATGCTGAACTTCTTAGGTGCTGTGCTTTCTAAAGGTGGTTTTGGTATGCAGCCTCTCCATTGGACCACTGCAAGCCTCAGAAAGATCTGAGCTGCTAGAATCTAACTTTAAAATTCTGTGAAAGTTAGGTTAATACATGTAACAGCTCTTCGTGTAGCTTGAGTCATGGATCACAATTCGGTTTCTTTTCTCTTGACCTTTGGTAATTGCCTCTCCCTGGTTAAGCTGTGCAAAGAGGGCTGAGCGAGATGCAGTTCCTTCGTCCTTTGCGGTTTCCGTATCGAAGGTGGGGGGCGGTCCCGGGGGCGGCGGTGGCGGAGGTGGCGGCGAAAGGCAGGAGCCGCTGGTTAGAACAGACCGCATGGACATGGGGGATGCAACAGGACCCTATTTGAGACAGAGGGAAATTATTTTACATACACTGTTTCAAGGAACATTGTACCACCATAGTTCTTATTTATTAATGTCCTTGAATGCTGTGAGTTCGGGTGACTCTAGAAAGCCACAGGCTCAGGAGAATTTCTGGCTCCATAATCGAATGTAATCCTATGAATCCTTCCCTGCACCTGAACAAGCACAGCTGGAAAGACTGACAGCCCACACTGCCACCCTTACTGCAGAACTACTCCACCTAAAATATTTGTCTCAAACACTTGTCAGGGCTGATGTTAAAATCTTTAGCAGTAAGGATTCCGTAATTTATTCCAGTGCTTGCTTACGCAAAAATGAAAATGTCTCCTTTTTTATCAGATACCGCATTCAGTTACCCAAACCTCGGTGTGCATTCAGAAACAAAAAGAAAATGTTTCGATACAACACAAATAACTGAGAGGGTCATGAACTGTCAGTTATACATAGGGAACACGATAAATTGTATGCAAGGTGTAAAATGCTATTCTTTGAACTGTTCAAGTTATCTGTAAAGATTCAAATACCACAGAATGTAAAACTATGATGATTCAAGTCTCTTGATTCTGAAATGCAATTTTTGAGTTTTTAGTTCAATTTCTCACATTCTTTTTTCCTTTTTTTTTTCAGTTGTAGGAGATCACAGCACACAAGTCACGAGTGAAGGGGGCCTAGGCAAAGTAAGTAACACAATCTCTTTCAGTTTGCACAATCACAAGTAGATGTCTTGGTTTGAATTACAAAGTTTACATAGAATATTATCAAACAGACAGAAAATACTAATAATTATCTGAATAAAATTTTATAATAATGCCCTAACACCCTAAAAATAGATGTGAGACAGAACCTGAGAATCACTTTTACTGTCTTGCCACTGAGTGTCACTCTGATCCTACCTCTCTGCAGCACAGAAGGGCCTTTCAAAAGAACTATTGAGAAAATTAGATTGGTTCTGATGAGTTCAGCTAGCTATAGAGACACTGTGCATTGCAGCAGCAAATACTCACAGGTGGGCAGATACAATGGGAAAATTAGAGCGACTTACAGAGTCACAGCTCCTCTAACTGGCTACCATTGTTAAGAGATACAGGCTGTTAGTGCGCCCCGGTAATCCGTACTGGAAACAGATATTGCTTAGCTGGCCTCTGAGGACATTTTTAACCATTTATGGTACTACTCTTTCTGCTTTCCACTAAACTGAAACAGCAAAGTATCGATCTGGTTCATGCATCTCACAGGAATGAAAACGATAGCTATTTTTTAAAAAGTAAAACTTGTTCTAGCCTGTAATCCCAAACTGATAACAGGAAAAGAGCTGAGGTCCACATGCTTCTTTTTTACTTACTCTTAAAAATATACTTTAAAAAAAAAATCCAAGATCTCTTAAGGGAATAAGCTCTCTTCTTAGCTATTAAAGCTATAAAATCTTTTTGATAAAATGTAAACAAATGAGAAGATTCTCCTTTTGGAACTGATTATCATTTATTGTCAAGATATATTGGAACTGATGTTGAATGCTTTTAGAGACATTCCATTGTTGCATGTATACATTTAACTCAGAGCTTCTGCTTACATACTTCCTCATTATAGGTTAGTGTTTTAGGCTGGGGACAACTTCTACACTGGGCCCTCAATTTATAGTGCCTGTTCCCTGCCTCTGCTAATGCCCGTGAAGTTACCTGCAGCAGAGTCAGCAGAACTGTGAATTACTGTAATTTAAAAAAAAAAAGAATGTAAGTGGATGTAGTGGCACAATCAGTTATTGCTGCCTGAGGTGCAATTCAGATTTTCCCTTTCTGTTGCCTGCAACCATAGCAACTGAATCCACTATGCCCTGGTTATCCAGAATTATGAACATTGCATTTGCAGGGCTTTTTAAAATACTCAGATACCCAGAAATGGCACTCATCATTCACAGTGTGAACATGCAGTTATGAATTATGTACACTTCATGAAAGGCAATTAATAGCAGTAGTGGCAGTGGCTAATAACTTTTAGTCTGAGATGAAAATCTGCTTGCAAATTCCAGACTGACGTCTGATTTCTGAAAAATAGCTACTGCTTCCACCTGCCCATCAATACAGTGCTGTGATTTTCCAGAAACTTATGTAAGACTCACACGTCCATTTAGAATTAACACCATTTAAATTGTGCAACGTCTGCAAAAATGCATTAGAGAAAAAGGTTCTGGAACTTATCTGTGTATTCTGCATACAACACAGAGTGGTGGGTCACTCTGGCAGTCTCTTTGCTTCAAGTATCAAACTCAAGGCCAGCACAGATCATGCAGGACACTCCAGGATCAAATAATGCTGCTGAGTAGTGCATCAAAGGCAGTTTCCCAAATGGCAGCTAAAATATGGGAATATCCATGTAATGAGATGGAAGTAAAACTCAGAGGGGTTTATCTGTGGAAGTGGATAATCTCTCTCCCAGAACTCTGAAAGAACTATCTTGTCAAAGTACAGATAAAAGGAAGAATTCTAAATACACCAGTTAAGTTTGGACATGGGTTTGTATGACTGGAGATTGTTGTCATACTTACTTTTCAAGAAAGAGAAGATGTGGGAAAGGATCTGGGAAACTAGGAGCTTTTTTTCTTCTAGAGCAGAACTGATGAAAAAACCAAGCCTACTCAAAAATCTCAGTTCTTGACCTGAGGAGTGAAGACATTCTAGTCCTTTAAGTGGGTTTCAAAAGTAAGAAAAAATATATACATTGCACTCATGCAATGCCTCTTCTTTTCTTTAAAAGCCTGGTCCCTCCACCAAAGTCAGTGGTTATCTCCACTGAGCACAAACGATTTTGACTTAGCTCTAACTAAGAACACAGAAGCTGTCACAAGGTGAAGACACCTGAGGTTCTGTCACCCTTCCCACTTTTCCTCTTAATTTTGTGCAGTCACAGAAATAAAAGACAGACTGAACCCTGGTTGTTAACTTTTCTCCTGCATGGCAAATCTTGTCTTGTTTAAGACCTGACTTACAGCTACACAAGCTAACTGATACTGTAGCATGCTATTTTCAACATCTAGGGCCATTCTGGAAACCGCAAACAATTTCAATCATAAATTAGGCCAGGCAAAATTGAAGGACAAATCACAGGAGAAAAGTAAAGTACAGGGTTTAATTTCTCCACTGTAGATCTCCCATCCTATAGCATGTAGGTCCTCCAGTAGGACTGTCCTCCAGTAGGACCATCCCCCACTGAAATAAAATGGCATGGAATAGAGAGACAAGTCTCACTAATGAGAGGGCGCACAGACCTGCTGGGAAGAGGGGTACAGTCTTACTCTGGCTACGGTCTTCTTTTCTTTGCCATTTTGATGTACCCAACTAAAATCAAACAAACGTTCAAGTGAGGTGAAATTCTTTGTGGGAGAGTGGCTCAGGGAAACTCCCTGAAAAGGGGGCAGAAAGCACAAAAGTGAACTGGAAATGCAGAAAACACATTTCACTTCTTGCATTCCCTGCATGCCAGGAAGATGGGACCTGTGCTGCACTCAAACACACTGATGTAAAGGGCAGCTTAAAAATCAGCCAAGTGGAGTAGTTCCAGAAACCTTTTTAAAAATTCATTTTGCCATCTATTCATAAATAAACCTCCAAGTTACCAGCCTCAGTCACTGGCAATTACTTTGCTTTCCTAAGTTACTCTTCTAAGACCACTTCAATCCTCAGGGTCTAGAATATTTCTGAACCAGGCTCTTACACTGTTCTGGTATCTGGTAATACTTGTGTATAGTCCTATCCAGTTTCAACAAAAGTGCCCTTCACAAAGTCCATTCATTTCTGTTCTGTATAGGGTGGTGTTTGTGAGAGCTGCTGGGAATAAAATAGCATGTTACATGCCCACAAAAGTTCATCTATCCTAAAGCAGCAGGTGCTCAGCAGCTTTGCTATTTGCAAACAACTCTTCAGATTAACTTCACGCAGATGTTAACAACAGTGTGTCCTTACACAAAGAGTATTAGGAGCCATTTGGACCAGTAAAGGCGGTTGTTTGCAGGCCGCCTTTCTTCCTCTTTTATTTCAGCTGTTTGCCTCGGCTGAACAGCTGCTGTTCTCAGTGCTGTGGTGTCTCTAGACACCACGTCAAGTTATATCGATAGCTGACTGCTCCCATTTACATGTTGGTGTGGTCATTTTTCCATCATTTACAAATATGCCCCTAGTAAGAATTATCAGGGGAACAGATAGAGTTGTCTTTACTTTGTGAAGAAAGCCGTAACTTTTAACCTGTTAGCTTTGCATAATAGTTAACTTGACGTGCTTTAAACCTTGATTCTGGAGCTTTTTGAAGTGGAGGAAAATGTAATTTTCTGAGTAAGGTCCTATCAGGAACAGGAGATGCAGGCCCTGTGACCATGTACTAAGAGCTCTGTAGGGGATAAAACATTCCAGAAATTTCCTCTCAGGGAAAAAAAGTGGTCTTCAGCCTCCAACCATGCTCTAAATGGGGTGACAGGAATGGGTCAGGGTTTGCTCCTCTCTGGATAGCCCCAAGCCATCTGCAGAGAGGGCCAAAGGCCTCCCACTGACTGTGGCAGAAAAACTTCCTCTAGTGACAGTGCCTGATGCTGCTCGCAGTGCTGGGTCTGACAAATGCGTTGTCACTGTGCAAGGGTTTGCAGCACTGTGGTACAGCCGCAAAATATGTTGTATTTCTACTTTCATCTTGTACAACTGGCAGAAGGGTGAGGTACCCTTCTTTTTCTCACCTAACTGGCTCACTGGAAGAAAGAAACGACTCTTTATGTTGAGACAGATGTCTCGTTGAAATTCATCGATCTCAAATCTCATGAAATTCCCTTGAAATTACAGTAGAGCTGAGTGACACCCATTGCTTTTGAGAAGCTGGGCCTTGTTAAGCACATTTCTCCTAAAGGCTTCCTTCCCCCAGAGCACAGGGCAAAGCCAATCTTGTTAGAGAAATAAAATGCTGTTCATATATAACACAAGTGCTCTGGATGCCATACTGTCACGAATTTTTGGTGGCCTTGATGATGCAGCTTGATGTGTCTTCAGGTCTGAACCCAGCTACTGAGAGACAGTAAGAATTTCTTTTTATGTCTTATCGCAGATGTTACTATTTCCTGAGCTATTCTTGCTGAACAGCTCCCTGGGTTAGCCTTCCATGTCACTGTTACTATATTTGTAGTACTGCAGCAGCAAGGAGCTCTACTCAGAGGCTCCTATCTCTGGGGATATGAGGGGCTTATGTGTCAGACCCTGTACAAACACCCGCGATGTTCCTCTGTGTTTACCCAGCTTTCGGCTGACACAGTGCAGCACGGAAACTGAGGGGAAAAAAGCTCTTGTGCTGGGAACCTGCTGTGGAGCATCTGAACAATGCATTTCTTGTAGCTGCAATGGTTGGTTTTACTCAGAACCAGAAGATTGTAAACATCTATATAATGCATATAAATAAATGATACATGGATGTGCACGATATATAGTACCTATTTCGTTAGTCATTCCTATTAAGAGGTAAGTACCTATTTACAGCTGAAGCAACAGGTGGCTTAGAGAGAGGTCATGAAATCCCTCCCTTAATTTATTGAAAAGCCTTCTTTTCATGGCAGCAGACAAACAGGAATCCTAATGGGGAATACATT
>VYZQ01054148.1:44378-57690 GCA_013400655.1 Mystacornis crossleyi | reverse complement strand
GCAGGTCAGGTGGTTGTTTAAGACACTGAACTTATTACTGTATTGATAAATGTAGTTGTCAGGAAGACAAGAATGTTTTCAGTGTTACACCACAACCGACCAAACACTTCCCTGCTCCAAGTCACTGGCAAAACCCAAATCTGTGATAGCCTGGACATCCCCACAAGGTTTGAGCTATCTGAAAAGCAAAGAGGAAATAGCAGAAAAAATGCTTGTGTAAATATGTTCCTACCTTTTAGTGCTGGAGCCTGAGGAGCTTTACTGAAACAGGTTTTCTAGCTGCTTCCACTTAGCTCAAGGAGTGTCATCTTTATCAACAATTGACCGTGACCATCTCCATTCTGTGCTAGAATCCAGCAAAAAGACACTTCTAATCCCAAAGGGATAACACTGCTTTTTGGGTCAAATTAGAGGTCAGCCTGAGTTTGAGCTCAGGTTACTGCTCACCCTTAAGCAGTAATTCCAGTTTTTATTGTCATACATGGGGAATGAAATGCATGCACAGGATACAAATAGCCTGGGATTCAAATAAACCTCTGCACAAGGATAAGAGCTCTGAATTTGGCCACATTTTTCTCCTCTCTACACTCTACCTATTGAACTCACATTGCATAGAGTAAACTTGGAGCTGGGAATCCTTTCATATCTCATTCTCTTTTTTTCAGTTGGACACTCCTTACTTCAACACTTTAAGCCTTGCTCTCTGAGATGATGTGCGAGATGTGTGTGATTGCTACAGACCCTTCCAACTTCTTATTCAGCAGCTATTGGGAAACCGGGTTGGACCAGAGCACAGCAGCTGCAATATTTTTAAGCACTCTCATCACTTCTGGAAATGTGTTTCCAGCATTGTTTCCCATAGAAATCCTTCCATCCTTTCCCCCGCCAAGCAGCATGTGCCCCTTGATGAGTCACAGCTCATCCAAACTCCCTTAGCTGCTAAACCACACTATGACCAAGAAGCTCTTCCTCAAAGGCATTCTGGCTCCAGCTGACCTCCTCAGGGACAGCCACAGGCTCTGCAGAAGTGACCTCTAACATCAAAGATAACATTACTTCAAACTGATACACACAGAACAAGAAATAACCGTATATGTTACCATGGCTTCATTTTCTCACTAGTTTTGCATGTGTGGCTTTTCTTCTGTCTAGCGGACACGCTTTTCTTCCCCCTGTAACCAGCTTCCTCCAACTTTAGTTGGTTCTGTACTTCTAACAGGACTTTCTTCCCCTCAAAAAATATGTCCTTGCATTCCTCTCAATTGTCTCAAGCTTTCTTTACTTGTCATACCTACATAATTTCTGTATTTGTAAGGGTCTTTATCAGCGTGTACTTTTTAATTTGCCTCAGAGAAATTTGTCTCCTTCCAACCATAGTTGTTTGCAGTCAAGTCAGAGTTTATCTGTTGGGTGCAGTAACTTTGGGCTGCAAAACACTGTGCAGCTCCTTCCCAGGGGGAAATTTGTCCCACAAGGATCAATACCAGGTAACATACAAGTTTTGGGAATGTCACTTACTCTATACTGGCCTGAAGAGGTCTATAAGACCCAGTTTCACAGCTGGGGAAGTGAGTCCATTTCTTCAGAGTACTAAAGGCTGGTCAGTGCTGGGAGTCTCCAGTGTGCAAGGGGATGCAGGGGCAACACTGGGAAGTGAAATACTGTGTAGGGAACCACAGCTCCCGGAAACCTGAAGCAACCCATCTGTCTGCACGTCTGTTTGTGGATCAGATCTGATTGCAGACACAAGTATGTGCTACTCTCATCACCCTTGAGGAAAGCTGTGCTTTTTCCTGGGCAGAGTCTCCCTCTCCAGACCACAGGGCAGTAGAGGAGGTGTACACCGCTCTCTCCTTCCCTTTGGGAATGGTTAGTGCTCTATGGGAGTGTTGACTGCCAAAAGTGATACAGATCCAGAACCTCAACAATTCTCTGCGCAGTGGAAGTTAAACGGTTCCTGAGTGTTGCATATTTTTGTATTTCTGCTTTTTGCATTGTCTTTTTATCCTTTCCACAGCACTTCCCTTTCTCGGAGTTGTTTGTCATTTTACAATCCTACCCTGAACACCAGAATTACACTTGCGGTTCTCCATCTAAAGACAAATGCTGTCAGCCAAAATGTCATATATTTTAAACTCTGGTAAGAGCAAAGCAAGAGACAGTCCACACTGTGAGCACCTTCTGCGTCTGCACACAAGACTGCTAAACACTGCAGACTGCACAGTATATAATGTCAGTCCATGGGGGAAAAAAGCATAATTACCAGACCCAAACCAGTAGATAAACCAATCAATAAATTGCTATTTCCTACTTTTCTCCACCTCACGTTTTCCCTACTTCCATATTTTTCTTCTCCTTCTCAGAGATATATTTTATGGGGATATATAAAATATGTTGCTGTACCACAGAAACTCTTCACTGAGATCCAGAAAGATTAGCTTTTACAAGATGTCACTTTTCCAGTAAATCAAAGTACCAGATTTTGTACAAGGTGGGGGCTTTTCTTTAATTAATTCTTCCCCTCCTCCCCCACATTTACTATATAGAAATTTCTTTCTTTCAATATCTCTTTTAAAGCTTTGCACCCCTGAGGTCAGAATAATAGGCCAATCTTCACACCAATCTTTCGTCCATTCGAACAATGAGCAGCAGTCATGTCACAGAGTCCCTTTCCTCTTCATGAGGTTTTCACACATATGGTTTCATATATCTGTTCTGTCTGAATTTTGAACAACAGTTATCCCACTACCCTGATTGGAGCCCATGAACTGTCCTAAGCTTTGTTCCCCCTTTGGCTGGTTATCTGCCATTTCCACACCTTCAGTAAGCCTCCAGACTTTGCCCTGTTGCTAGACCATCATTAGTTTATCCAACACAGATTATAGCTCCTCTTCACAGCACCGGAGTCTTTCTCACACTGTTTCCAGATAAGAACTTTTCGGTATTTTTCTCAAGCTCTTCTCACTTGCTTTTACTTTATTCCTACATATCCTGCCTCTGAGAAACAACTTTCTATTCTGATCCCTCTTTTTCCTCTGTCCTTGCATTACCTACCAACATCTTTTCTGTGATGATTACCCATCAAATTAGACAAGGTGCTTTTCCCAGCTGTCTTTTATCTTTTGTTTGGGATATAAGCTCTTGGTAGCTTTCACATCTGAAACTTTAAAAACTTTACACCTCCTCCACATTTCAACCCCGAGGCTCCTCAATCTGGATGACTTGAGTAATTAAATCATATAGTTTATGAACATTTTCCTCTTCAAAATCAGGAGCCTTAATTACAGTCCTGTTTCTGTTTAGTCTTATATTTAGTGTAAACACAGTAAACTTGTGAGCACTTGAAATTTCTTTTATTTTTAATCTTCCATAGAAGCCACAGCGGTCCTCAAAACTAAGGCAGAAAAGGATTGGCTGAGAGGTCATTTGATGAAGTATTTCATCTCCCATGTTTATAGGTTCCTTGAGAAATAGGTCCCTACTTCTGCACACCTTCCTCCAACCTCCATCTGGCAAGTCTAAGTCTCGCAGAGACACATAATTTCCAGTTGTCATTTATTTCTGTAATTACACTACAGAGATCTCTGTCCACGTCTAGACTATAAAGATGAACTAAGGGCTACAGCAGCCATCTGGAATGGTTTCTACAGGTTCTCTTTTACTAACTTTTACCAAAGCAGTTTTGACACATACAAATTTTGTCTTAGGCCAGCAATAAATACTAATAATCTTTTTTTTTTTTCCTGGGGAAGAATTTATGACACACTGGGGTTTTTGAGAAAGGCAGTATACAATATTTCCAGGTCACTCCCAAAGCAATTGCATCACTGGGCAGCAAAAACCCCAGGGCTGCTGGACTCCTGGCTGCCTTAACACTGGGATACCTCAAAAAAAAGCAGTCTCCAGTGAAGCCTTGGGGAAGGACTATCAGAAGGGGCAGCAGCTTGAGGACTCAGTAGGCTTGGGGAGGCATACCACAAAGGTCTGATATGCCACTAGTCTGGCAGGAGGCAAGGGGAGGAAGCCAGAGAGCTGCTAGCCCACTGCATGGACAAGGTGGGAGCTGCCTATGCTAAGGCAGGGGAGATTTAGGGGCAGGAGGGAAGAGGTGATTTTATCCATTTCATTATTTACTATCATGCCATCAGTCTGATCGGCCCAGCAGAGAGCCCAGGGCTGGCTGGTGGGAGCAGTGGGGGCTGTGCAGCAGCCCCTCAGCTCAGCTCCCTCTGAGGCTTCAGTGGAGCTGGTGCACCCCAGGGACAGCATTTCCACCCTGCACAAGTGTCATTTTCCAACTGAGCATGGCCCCAACCAAAAACTTGTGGCAAAGTCTTATCTGTAGCTCTACCAACTGCAGTTACCAACAAAATATCTAAATTTTTCACAAGTATCAAAAGTGTGAAGCAAGACCAGTATTTAAGCCACCAAATGAGTAATATCAGAAGCAGACTCAGCAAGAAGCTTGTGGGAATTTTTGTCCAGCATTATTAACTACTACAAATTCCTTACCATATCTAGCTAGTTCAGACTGCTGTGCTTGTTACAATAACAGGAAAAAAAGCTGAATTTTTTTGTTGTGGTGTACTGTCACTCACTTTCACTAATACAATAAAAAAATGATGCCTGGAATTACAATAGCGTGGTGGAAACTTTCTACTACACTGCAGTGAACCTTAAGGGAAAACATGTACACATGTGCTACAGATATTACATGCATTTCCGGGAACCTTGTCAAAATGGATCACATGAAAAAACCAAGACAATTAGGAAGAAAATGGCTTCATCAACTTCTTCCATTACTCATACCATTGGGCAGATGTAAGATCAAAACCAGAAGTGTAATTTTCAAAAGCCTTTTGAAAATTTGAACATTTGGCTGGATTTCTTACCTTGTCACCTCCATGAGCCCCAGAGAAAATGAGTGGTCTGTGATCTTTCAAGAAGGAAAACACAGCCTAAAGTATCAACATAGTTCAGGATTAGGTCCAAACACCAAATTGTTTAATTCAAGAACAAACCACACTGTACTTTTCAAATGCATCTGCAAACAGAATTAGGATATGATGAAAAAGAAAATTCCCCTTGTGATTTTGTGTATATCATCCTTGCCACTTTCATAATTAGAGGACATAGGCTACCATTAAAGTCAATTGCAAAGTTCCCATTGATTTCAGTAGATGTAAACCAGGCTTTAATACTATGCTTTTCAGTTTTCTTGAGGCTTAAACACCTCATAAAATAAATTTACAGATGAACTAGTAAATGTACACTTACAAAGAAACCTCCTAAGGAGTCCCTGAAGCCATATTTTTAAATGCTGCTATTCATTCTGTTTATATCAGACAGATTAAGGGACTGTCAAATACAGATCAAGAACAGCAATAAAAAATGCTGAAAATACACTCCAGAAATATAATTTTTAAAATATCATTTGATACATTTGACAAAACAGACTTAGAAGAGGGTTTTATATTATGCTACGTATTTCACAAGCTCAGAACACCCTATTTATCCGCCTATCCATTTCAGTGATCTGTAAATGAAAACATGTACCATATATACAGAAAGTTCTAAGAACCCTTTCAAAAACACTCACATAAAAATGCAAGAAAAGCTAATTGAGAAAGAGAGAAAAAGTGTGGGAGTAGAGAGAGTCTAACCAATGAGAAGTCAGAAATACTACCATCCAGAGCTGACATTTTCTACTATAGAGCTATGTGCCCATTGGGCATCATTTTTGATCTTGCAGACTTTCCACAAGTAAAACGCCAATTGACTTCAGTGCAAATGAATGAACTGCAGGATCTAATTAAGCCTGCTGACGTTTGAAAAACAGTCTCATATGCTGCCTGAATACTTCAGTGAAATTCAGAGATTTTCAAGATTGTTTGCCCGATTTGTTGACGTATAATTATTTATGAATATTTGTAAGTATAAAGTAGAAATATAAATAGACGATAAAAAGATATAAGGAAGTAATAATCACCTAATCTGACTTGATGAAGGCTTTATTAGATGGAACGTCATAAATGACATTAGCAAAGAACGAGTTGTGATTACTGGATGACATTTGCACAGTCATCTTGTTCCAGATGCTACTGGAACAAGCAGAAAGGGTCTTTTGGCAGTTAATAACCACTGGGAAAATATCTGCCCATTACCACACAGGAAGACAGTAGAAGAGGCAAGGATACTGTCCAGCTCTCCAGAACAGACTTCAAATACCTAGACCTGGAGATCTTGCTTTCTTTTTCTACCATGCCCTGTTTCATTCAGAAAATACCTTGCACCTTCTCAGCAAGTGAGCTAGAGTTCTGCAGTTCGCATTCACCAGTCCTTCTCAGTGCTGCTTCATCTCCAGAGCAGATCCATGTAGATATAGAGGTGAAGCTATATGAGTGAAAACACAGGCAATCACAAAACTAGAGTCAGCGTTTCCACACAAATATATGTTGGAAGCATGCAAAGGTTCCAGAGACCATTTTGTTAATCTTAATTTTAGGATACCTGTCCAAGCAGCTTGAATATTATCTTAATGAGGTGTTTTGAATACACTTGTTTTTAAAAATAAGGTAATAAATACTATTTCCACTAAGTGCATCATACCCACAGAAACCCACCAACTAAGACGTTGCCTTCAGGCCTACACACACTAGTGGAGAAATGGTCAGTAAGGAATCACAGACCCACAGACTCACTCAAGCTGGGAAGGACCCTCAGGTAGTTGTGTGTTCCCACTCCCTGCTAAATGTGGGACTCATTTCACCATTAAATGTGGTTGCTCAGGGTCTTGTTGAGGTTGTCCACCTCTCTATGTGCATTCAGGCTAGTGGCAAAGAGAAGCCATGCTGGAGGCTTGCCAGCAGCATACAAACTAAAATTTGGGAGCCCTAAGATGCATTCCAGCTCAGGAGGGACTGCCTCCCTATTCCCAGTTCCACTGCAGAGCATCGCTGCGGCTCAAAGTAACGCCCAGGGACAGCACTACAGGGGTTGCCTCAGTTTTGGCCTCTGGTGCCCCCAGCTAGTGACTGTTCAGTCATCCTGTGAGGACGGTGTATGGAAAGTCTGATCATGGGAAGGAGCTGTGCAAGGCGGAGAAGATGAAATCTCTGGAAATATTTGCTGTTAGGCTTTAGCAAACCTCTATGGGATATTTGGTAATTGTGTTTTTTTCCATGTCTTAAAACAGTCGACCAAACTTGAAAGGCTTTGTGAAGATGGCAAAAGGCACATACCTGATTCAAAGGCAGGGAAAGGCCTGTCTTTGCTCAAAAATACAGGGGTCAGATTTTTTTTTTACATAAGCAAAAATCTAGCCTTCTTCTTATGAATAGTTCAACCATTTTTCAATTCAAAAATTTAGAAACCTGGAGACTGACATTGAATAAAAATAAATTTAGCCTAAATATATTCACATTGGCAGAGCTCTGGAGAAAAAAAAAAAGAAACAAAAAAAACCCTAAACCAGAATATTAAAACAGGAAGCACTAGAAGACCTTCATCATGGCCAGAAATGCCCATCCTGCCTGTAATATTGTTTGTTAAGCACTTTGGAATCCTTAGAAGTGAACAGAACCATATCCCTGAAGCTGCTGGACTGCATTTCTCTGCTCCCTCTTTCTCCTGCAGTATCTTACTGTTAATCATTGTCATTAAAAACCACAGCTGGCTGGTGGGAGCACCAGTCAAGTATGTTTTCCTCTGGAACTAAGCTCCAGGAAAATAAAAAACTCTGAATATGCATTGCATCAGGATTAAAGACAAATTTAGAAGTTCGCTTCCAGAGATTCAAACTGTATAAATGTACAGGGGAGGGAGCGCCAAAGGACGAGAGCACTCCACAAATACAGCTGCAATTCCATGAAGTCAGAGCAAGCAGCTCCTTGACCACAAGATGAGGTAAGTAAGGGATGTAGTGTAACAGCCTACAGAACACAAATGGATCTTGCAGTTCTATCTGGGCTGTGAGGCCCCAAAACTAACAATATTAAATACATCATACGTACGGTTTTTGTATTCAGCTTGAATTTTATTTGACAGTCTTAAATTCTGATTTTTTAAAGAGTATTCTTTTTATCATTATAATTATTAGGGGTTGTTTTTTTCTGAGCTTCCAGTATGCAATGTCACTAGCTGGTAAGGGATCACTCAAGGACTCTCCATCCTGTCATACCCAGCAGTGTTTGCTACTGATTTCAGAGGAGCAAGATTTCACCCCACAGGAAATCAAGGTAAGTGGAAAATAATACTCATTTCATGCAATTAAATAGTAAAGCTCACATGTTTTCAGGATTTCTGTACACAGACGTTTCCTTTTTCTGTCAGAAAAATGCAGTGGGGGGGATAAGTAACATAAAGTACAGAAAAAGGCGCCGTAACACAGAGTGAGACAAGGGGGCCAAAACTGTAAATTCCTTCCATCGACATGGTAATCTGTATTTGTAGAAGGCCAATATTGAGCAGGCAGTGAAAACAGAAATACATAACCACATCACATCATTCCACTGCCAGAAACATTCATACTAATTTCCACCATCAAATACACAGTATGATTACTTAAAAGCCTTTTTAACTTATAGAAACAAAATCCTCAAGATGGTATAACTTCATATTTTCATATTCTGTAACATGAATACACATCAAATTGGCAACAATCTGTACCTTGTGTACAAGCCTCGTTCGGGGTCATTAAAATGGAATCAACTCCTGGCAGTAAGTAAACACTTCGTTTTCTTGGGTTTTATGTTAAAAATTGAAAATTAATCTTGCAAGTCATTTTGAGCTAGCAAAACAGGATTGACAAAGCAAGCACTGTAGTATGATATCTTTTATTAGACCAACTTAGAGTTCAAAAGTATGCAAGCTCCTTGACCACACACAGGTTCATGTATGCAGAACTCCAGGCTGGACGCATAAAATGTATTAAACTACTTGCTTTGTCACTACCTATATATACATATAATATATATATGTATATAATGCATGTGCATACACATTTGAAATGCTTCAGAATAAACTGTTCATTGACACAGGTTAAAAATAACAACTCTGAAGGGTTTCTGTGAGTTGGCATGTAATCTCACTATATATTACTGGATTTAATAAAGAAAATTTATCAGTACACAAAACAAATCCTGCTTCTGATTTCTAACGAGGTCTCATTCTTATGAAAAAAGTCATAGTAATAGTATTAGCAACCGTACATTGTTTGCTGTTTATAATAATAACAATGAGAATACCTGGGAAAGATACAGCACAGTGTTTCATATCAAGTGTTTTACAAGGAATAATACAGAGCATCACTAACCTTGTAGTAGCTATGATACTTCAGAATGCTTTATGCAGGTAACACCCATTCTAAATGGGAATCTCTTCTGCATAAGAATTCAGATGTTTCTAATGTTGTTGTGTGCCCCAGTGAGATGTGTGCATCCCCTGCTCAGCTCTGCTTTCCATCCCACAGGCACAGAAACAGATCACCACCATGTTACTCAGCAGCTCTCAGTCCACAGGACAAGCCTTCCTCCCCCAGAATAGAAAGGCCAGTGGTGGGAGCTACATACAAAGAACATATTGAAGAACTGTGACAGAGGCAACCCCTCTTCTTCCTTCAAGGTCTGGCACCTGTGAAGCACTTCCTGGGTGTTTCATCAGGAGTGCTGTCATACCAGTAAATGCAAGCCATTCGTTGTTACAAAGATTGAATAATTGGTGTCCCTCAAGCCTTTGGGCTACCAGCACATGTAATGCTTCGTAAATATGAGTATCAATGACTGCACAGTGTCTCTACAGCCTTCAGCTACTGCAGCTCTGACAGCATAGGCTGAGGCAGTGCCTTGTGCTCTGGTTGTACCTGCCTTGGGATGGGTTGGTGGATCTGATAGCATCAAATGTGGCTCTGATAAAGTGTGCTAACTCATTTTGAATGAGTCTGAAGTTGATGCTGCATCTTCTTAGATTTAATCCTGAACAACAAAGACTGTTTGAGACCAAAGAACATCACAGATCTGTAGAAGAGCTTTGTCTGGCTATGGCAGTACGCTCACAAAGGATCAACATTTTGATCCTTCTGCCGATGAACTGGGTCATGGGAAAAAAATATTGGTAAGTAGATATAATGATTAATAAGAAATCCGAAACCACCTTTAGAATAAATTTAAGATGTGGCCTCAGTGTTACCCTATCCACCTGAAAATAATATGAAGGATTAAACATGAAAGCTAGAACGTCATTTATCCCTGAGCTGAGGTAATGGCTACTAAAAATGTGGATTTCATTGACAGATGATTTACTGAACATGATGACAGATGCTCAAACATGGCTGCATTAAAGATAAAAGCAACATACTTAAATCTCATGAGGAGGGATTTTTTCTTATTGGTAGAGAATGTATGTCAAGACCTTTAGAAACTTAGGAACAACATAATGAGAAAATAACAAAGAATCAGCACTCATAAGTGTCTGGCTGAAGTTCCCACTAAATGGGCTTTGATAGATCATTTTTTTGTGACAACAAAGGCATCAGGGGGATTGGTTGGATTCTAGTTCTTCACTACAACCTATGACGAAAAACGCTTCCTGTGGCCAAATGAAAAGACAAGAACAGCGCTTTCTCCCTGGAAATGTGGGTTTGTTTGCACTTCTAGAGTGAATCTAGTCCAGGGATATCATCCAAGAACATCAATACCATCAGGGCCAAAAGGGGAAGATGAAGATATAAAAATGTCCCAAATACTGGGACATTATGTTCTTTGAAGATGAAAGTTTTATCAGTGACTGAGAAGATACTGAAAATCTAAAAACTAAAATCAGTTATTCTCTTGCTTCCAAGAGTTCAAACTCCACTGCCAGCTGTAGTGTAGTGCCTCAGTCAGACTCAGTGTTTGGTATCAATGAGGGTGACTCAAAGGCTAGCCCAGAGCTGTCCCCCCTTTCTCCGTGGGCCTCAGTGACGGCTGACTGCTGCTACAGTACTGGTCTTCTGGAAACACCCGTCTTAGGTGCAGCTGATGACAGTGGGTGGCCTCAGCCCTGTCATTAACAGGACACAAGGAGAAAGAAACAGATGCTTCTAACATGTGGTTCTTCTCTCCAAAAAGGAAATGTCAAAAATAGGTAAGATGAATAATTCCCCAGAAGGACCCACTCCTCTCCTAAGGTGACGTGCTTTGATACAAACATTCATATTGCAGACACCTACAATTAGATTAGAAGAATCCCACCTCAGACATCTGCATTTCAGAGGAGGAAAACATTGGAGCCTTATGGCACAGATGTACCTAAGAGGTGATATTATCATCATAGTCTTACACATCACAACGGCTAAAATTTTGACTCCCAAATCTTCTCTGACCATTCACAATGAATGTCAAACTGCACATTTGAAAGTAATGTGGCCTATTTCTCAAGAGGAGAACAGAGATTATGTCCATCATGTCATACATCCTTCCATATGGCTTAAAGCCTGAGACTTTCATAATGCTGACCATTAAAAGGAATTGCACATATATTAACTACTATATTACTTATTTGCCAATAAACACAGAAAGATACCTATGACAAAAAAATATAATAACTATGAATTACAGTTATGTTAAACTATCCCTAATTAATATATCCAAGCAAACACTAGGAGTGATCTACTAGTTTGCCAAGGAACAAAAAAGTAAAGATTTGTAAAGTTTGGGGCTGCTTTTCACCTTTGGATTTAGTCCTTGCAGAAAAAGTATACATTCTGAGATTCAACAGACTCAAAGAAAAATAAGCTTTTAATCTTGCTTTGTAACAAGATTCCTCCATAATATTTTCATAATTAAAAACTAGGAGTAGGCAGGTGAGAGGCAGAGCTGTTCCATATGAACAAAGAGATGACAAAGAAAGGCGTAATTGGGGCTCCTACTTCCAGTTCCTACTGCTCAAGTATAAAACTGCTGTAATGTCTTCCTAAGAGAGCTTTATTATGCTATTTCATAATGTCTTCCAACCTAGAGTAGACCTAAAGACTTCCTCTGATACGTTTACTCTGAATTAGCATTAATTAGTGATGAAGGGTAAAATAAATGATCTGTTCAGCTGACCAAATGGACATGTCTAAATAAGAGTGAGATGAATTGTCTCTAAGCTCCACTGACTGTATTGACTAGTTTGACTACCTCAGGGGAGGTTCAGGCTGGATATTAGGAAAACTTTCTTCACTGAAAGATAGGTTAAGCATTGCAACAGACTGCCCAGGGAAGTGGTGGAGTCACCATCCCTGGAAGTTCTCAAAAAATGACTGGGCATGGCACTTCGTGATATGGTTTAGTGGGCATGATGATATCAGATCAAATGCTGGACTTGATGTTGCAGGTCTTTCCCAACCTTAATGATTCTGTGATCTATGATTGTAAGATTACAAAAGGCATTTAGATGCTAAACTCACATGTGGACATCTACAGTTACCTAAAAGGTAAATATTTAACATCTCTCCCAGGCCTCACAACTCCCACTGACAGATAGGTGAATATTCCAAACTAGCTTAGTGATGAATGAAATTACCCTAAAAAGAAGAAAACATAAATGGTCTTAAAATAGGAGACATTATACTGAGACAAGAATAAAATTCTACACTTGGGCATCACTTGAAGGATGATAGGCTAAGGAACAATTCTGAGGAAAAAAAAATTAAGAAACTGAAGATTAATCAACAGTGTCAATTGGTTATTAAAAAAACCAAAACAAAACAGTCATAATATGATGGGATGTACATCTCACAAGGCATATGAAGGGATCTTTCATTCTGTTTGTCACAGGTCATACTGCATCCAGGAATGCATGAGGAAAGATGGAAAATAAAAGTAAAGCTACAAGAATGGCTGGAGGTCAAGAAAAATAAGTTATTCTCAGTCCTTTTCAAATCAAGACCCAGAAAAGCTAGCAATGGGCTTGACTTGCAGCAAAAGAGACTCAGGTTGCAGATCAGGCTTGTATGAGTAACTTGCACGTATTAAAAAGTACAGTTTTCTAAAATGATTAAACACTGGATTTAAATGCCTTGAGAGGTTCTGCAATCTTCATCCTTGGAGGTCTTGGAAAGCAGGTTAGTCAAATATCTGTTATGGAGAACATAAGATATTTAATGTGTCTTGATCAGAAGGAAGGAGTAGATGACCTCATATCTGCTCTAACACTGCTTTCTGTAATTCTGTGATAACAAATCACTGTAGAGACTTGTCTTTGACTAAAACACTGTGTCCTGCCCAGGGTTAGAACACTTTATTTTTCTCATTCTTTTAAATAACAGCAGCAGGAATATTGGCCTATTCTT